>VWZK01010560.1:46711-58487 GCA_013396935.1 Baryphthengus martii
AAAAAAAAAAAAAAAAAATTGTAGCAAACCCAAGTTTTGAGTAGGTTTACAGTGAAAGACTCAAGATTTCACTTCCCTAATTCAGATTACTGTACTTCAGGTAGTATGATTAGATCACTTCTTTAAAATAGTCAGAGTGGAAGTAACCAGTGACTTACAACTGGATGGTCTGAAAAAAATGTGCAGCGCCTGAAACTCTGATGATCAGGTTTATCCTACCGTCCTTGGCTAAAACTGATCAAAAGTTTTTTTGTGCTAGCTGGCCTGTTTAATTCCATCCCACAGAATCACTCTAATCCAATGTAATTTCCAGAGATTAGGACTGGATAAAAACCAACCAACCAACCAACCCACCCCATACATAAAATAAGATTAAAACACTGTCTACTTACAGCAGAGACCTGAAAATTCACTATTTTATATAATCAACAGAAATTTACTGTAGCAAGCTGTTAATTGACAGACTTTGTGACAGGAAGAATTCACCAGAACATTAGTTCACCACTTCGTTTGTTTGGTTTTTTTCATTCTAATAGTAGTCAAACTGCGTTAAAATGTCACATTTATGTGAACCTCTCCTTCATACTGAGTCTTTAAACCAAAACTTCACAGAATCAAAATAAACAAAGATGAGATGACCTTGATAAAACAAAATTACTGTCTTACAATTTTAGGAAGCCACAGTGGAATGTCTGAAAGCAATTTATTCCTCAGTTTCATACCTCAGTCATCAAATTTCAATTCGCTAAAGCTTCTGCAACATGTTTTAGAGGCAAACAAATCTACTTAAGCAGTACTACTGAAATGCATCTAACCTAACTTGCTTGTAAAAGGAACAAGAAATTAGAGTCACTGCTTACATTTTGCTTTTGTAAAACATAGGGAGACTAGAGAGATTCATTTTCTCTTCTGATTAAACGCAAGCTGTTTTCCCTACAAATTTCCAACACAAACATTGTATACCAAGTGCTAGGTAAGTATTCTGTTTCCCAGGCATAAGCTTATTCTTCTATGATTTTTTTTTTCTAATACTACAATTTTTGGACTGTTTTCATTACTCAAAGACCAAGAAACGCAGTTTATTCTTGGTACAAGTAGCAAAGAAAGTAAAAATTCATTTTAAAGAATGAATTCTAATCTTACAAAAGAGGTCTAGAGACTCACTTTTTAAAAGTCACGGGAACTTGCTCTTTGTCTTACTAAAGTTCCTCATGGGTAACATCATCGTAATACCAGTTTAAGTGATAGAAGAATCACGTCTTTAATTCTTAATCCACGATGCTGGTTTAATAAATTACTCTGATTTCCTTATAGATAATGAATGAAAATTACAGCAATCTTTTGAAAACAAAAGGGCCAATCAATAACACTTTCTCAGCTCTTAGGATTGGAGAGCTGCCAAGAAGCTCTCTTCTATCAAACACCCTTTAAAATGAATTAGGAGAAAATATCCAGCCAAAGCATCAAAAACAGATAGGGACATTCTTTAATAACAGTTTTCCTTTGGATATAAAACAAAAGACTCAAAGCTCAAATGTCTGCCTAGGGAGCAAGTCAACACGCATCTGTTCATATGACTAAAAGATCACAGGATCAGGTTTAAAAGCAAACTCTACAATTATTCATTATACCACTTTTCCCTCCAGGTTTCTTTCTTCAGCAAGATCCATAGTGTTTTCTACCTCAACTACTCTCAGCATTTCCTTCTGCTTAGAATAACTGACCAGGAAGACACAAAGTGATATGCAAGGTGAACATCACTCTTCTGGAAAAGGCTGCTGCCAATTAACAATGCTATTTCATACTTCAGAGGCTGTAACAGCTTTGAGACTACAAGCAGTGATGTCAAAGAACACACCTACTTGCACTTTTACAGAAAGCAAAAGAATGAAGGAAAGAACTGTCACCCATCATGTCCAAGGTTTACCTAGTAGATAGAGTCCTTTGAGTGTGAAAGGCAACACGGTACCTATCTGACAGCAACTAGACTAAGTTAATATTGTCCATACTTACAAATAGAGGCAAGATGGCACTATACATGGTTATTTTCAGAATAGCATGTTTCAAGCCTATGCAAAGGCTTTCACTTATGTCTACTGCTTGATAAAGTCCTTAAATGATTTACTGCAAGTAAAGAACAGCTAAGCAGTAGTGCCTCTACACGAATGTCAACTGATATCAGAACAGCACAGATAGCAGCACTGTATTTCATACCTATATCATATCATATTTATTTCATATATATCATATCTATTTCAATATCATATTTTAACTTCTATACATGAAATGTATATGCAAGTCACAAGAACTGCTTGTGCTCTTCTTTTTCTGTCAGCAAGTGCCAAAAGCTGGCAAAAACAAAATTGTGTCCATGTATGTATTTGCCTTCAAGGAGAATATATCTGCATGGGCTACACAAAACAAAACAACTGAAGTCTAAAGCAAGAATTACTCATCTATCTGCCTCATGCTTAATTGGGGTTTGAATCACTTCCATTTCTGCCCCAAAGGCAACTATTAGAGCATTACCTCCTGTGTTAGGTGTGTATGGCGAGGTTTTTGGAGAGAGAGGAGGGTGCTCCAGGTGCTGGAGCAGACATTCTCCTACAGAGTGTAGTGAAGACCATGGTGAAGCAGGTTGTCCCTCTCCAGCCCAGGGAGGACCATGGTGGAACAAATACCTACCCTGCAGCCCATGAACAACTCCATGATGCAGCAAGTGCCCTGAAGGAAGCTGCAGCCCACGGAGAGGAGACCACAGCAGGTTTTCTGGCAGGAACTGCAGTCTGTTCCTGAAGGACCACCCTGTCGGAGGGACCCTAGCAGAAGCAGGGGAACAGCACAAATAAGGAGGAGGAATAGAGAGGAGCTCTTACAGACTGACTGCAACCTCTATTTCCCATTTGCCTGTGCCACTCGGGGTGCAGTGGAGGTGGGGAGGTGGAAGAGACAGGAGACAAGCTGAGCGGGGGAAGAACAGGCTTGGGGGGAAAGTGGTTTTAGTTTTGTCTCTCTTTTTCACTGCCCTACTCTGTTATTAATTGGTAATAAATTCATTTATCTTCCCCAAGTGGAGCCCATTTGGCCCATGATGGTAATTGGCAAGTGATCTCCCTGTCCTTATCTCAATCCACAAGCTTTTTCATCTTATTTTCTTCCCCTCCATCTGAAGGGGAGTGAGGGAGCAGTTTGATGTGCACCTGGAAGCCGGCCAAGGTCAACCTACAACACCTCCTCAGAAAAGTCCCAAATCAGGGGATAATTTGAGCACATCTTAAATTCTTCCCCTAAAGTCAAGGGAACTTAAGAATGGGTTTAAGTTTTCCTAAGGAGTCACACATGACTGAGCTTTGTATTTTGTAACACATACCACTATAAAGGAGGGATCAGTCAGTCTGGCTGTTTCAAAGGCTGAAGAATGAATACCACCTACCAGCAAGTTTTAAGATTTCCAATGTATAGACTTGCTATAAAACTCAATTTATGTATTTTATATTGAGTGCAGATAAGTTGAAGAAATAAAATATATTGAGCACAAATAAACTGAAGAAATAAAAGTAACTCAGGAGTTTTTGAAATGGTTACCGTATCAGAATGCTTTCCCCTTCCCCTTTTACATTTTCTTCCTGCTATGATCTGATGTAGAACAAGACAGCTATGCAAACTCTGCCTGCCTGTCAGGATGTAAGTTCTCTGTGTATGCGTACTCTCTGCTGGTAAAATGCACAGCGTAGTTACTGTTAGTCCTGACAGCCTCAGTGTTTGACCTCTTGCCACATAGAAAGGAAGATGTCTGTTGTACAGCAAGGCAAGGGGGACACTGGCAGCCTGAAGAGGCATGCGTAGTCCGGGAAGGAGTGGGAAAGTTGGGGTGCTGCTGCCCAAGATATTTAAGACCTGGAGAAGTCTATCAGAGTTCAGTTTCGAGGACCATAGAGTCCCTCTGTTTCATCTTTTACTTTATCTGGGTCCACTAATCTATCAAGTTACTTGTGCTGTCAACAAGGGCAACGTATCAAACACAAGTCAAATTTAGGAACTGAGCAAGGGAGCAGGACTAAATAGCAAACAAAAATTCAGATGAGAGTATACTGAGAATCTAAGCAGGATATGCCCTATACTGTCACAGAATTATAAACAACCTGGATAGTTCCTAAAAAATAACTAGGGTGAACAACAGCAAAGGGTCTAGGACAAGCAACTATATCACATGCTCATAGCCAATTTACTATTTGCTCACATCGGCAACATTAAGTGCTTAGACAAAGGTAACCAGGTCCACACATCACTGTCATCTGGCACAATCCTCTATAAAACACAAACTCACCAAAATGTGTTTTTACAAAGTGGATGACCTGGCTTGTTGCAAAAGTACAGATGGCTTACCAAATAACAGAATCTGAACCTCTGCCACAAACTAAACCTTCTCAAATATAAATATATGTATGCGTCTGCAAGTACAGACCCTTTTGTGTTTATGATACATGAAATTGTACACAGAAGAGTCATGGCTCATTTGAGGTATAGAGATGAGAGTCTGTCTCGTCAAGTCACTGGTCCTCAATGCATGGTCTGTGAGAAATGTGTCAGTGGTGAGATTCACACTATCACTCCCTTGCACAGGAAATGAACATATGAAAAACCAGAGGCAGCAGGGGCAACACAGCAAGATGTTGCCACCTGCACTGTGGTAATTACCCAACATTGAGGGCACACAGCACAACGGTTCATTACCTCTGCACTGAGCATTTCAGGAAGAGATCCAACACAGGAGTAGCTACTGAGTTTTCCAGTGGTTATTATAAAAACATGTCTTTCAGAAGAGCACGAAGAAATAGGAGGAGGGAGGCAAGTAGACAAAAGATTATTCAGGAGCTGGTATAAAACCAAGAGTTGTTTTTTTTAAATTGTGCTGGAAAGCCAAACATTCTTTTGATAAGAGATAAGCTTTGGAAAGGAAGTGTCTTGTGAAGACCCATGGTTTATGCTTGCCAAACACTGATCACTCGTCTTATTTTAAAGACCTGTAGATAACATTCACAGTGACACAAAGGGTTAGTTAGCACAAGGTACAGGAACAGCCTATACTCTCAGCAGACAAAACACTTATATCCGCATATCCATATCTGCTTTACATGTGAGGCAACAAGGAAACATGGATCACAGGTTTAGTTCAAAGTTTTAAATATTTCATCCTGCTATTCTTGCCCACAATGAGTTAATTACAAAGTTAGACTACAGAAGTATCACCTCCTAATTTCAGTTCTGCAACATACACACCACTAATACACACAAGCAGTTGTATCCAGGCAGAGAAGTTTCACATCCACTCAGCAGATTTAGTAGCATAAGCAAGTCCATTTCTATATGCAGGATCAAACCCTTTACGGATAGGATCAGAAAACAGTGGGGATATTCACCAATTCCTTCTTAGACTTATCCATCCCCTTTCATATAAAAAGCTACAGTCACTTAGAAGACACTAGTGAAGTAAGCCCGGCAAGATCTGTCTTGCTGCCTCAATCTTACACACTGGGAATTCAGAAAAATCATCTTAGAGAGTTTGTGAAAGTCACATGGCAAACCCATGGCAGAGCCAAATCCAGAACCACAACCTGCTGGCTCCTTGGGCTCCAGCTTTCAAAACAAAACGGTACTTTTCATCGTCCTTTACCTTCCTCCTTGCCCATGCTCATTTCCCTTGCAGCAGCTTCTGACAGGCCACATACAGAGACCAGAAAGATTGCAGACACATCCCACTGGGACCTTCAGTGGCAGCAGATGGTTCAAACCAGAATGTACGTGCTGACCTAATGACCTCTACTTTCCCTTCCTTTCTCCACTCCTCAAGAAATGAAAAGCAAGTACTCCACAACTTAGACAGCTCTGTACTATAAACTAGAAATTACAACTTTAGTACCAAGCCAAGAGTATTTTGAGCATCAGCACACAACTGTGTATCTTTCCCATTATTCCTACCTGAGAAGGAATTAAAGACATTGTTACATGTTTCAAGGACAACAATCAGAACACAAAAAGTCATCAGCACTGGGTAAAGGGTAATTTTCTTTCCTCAGTATACTGCCATAAAATGATCTCTTTTATATTTTCTGGAATTGTGATGTACATTTTAGTAATTTTGGGCAGCTTCCTCAAGTGTTTTCCTAGAAAAGTTTTGTTTATTTAAGAAAGCCAGAAAATGCAACTAATAATACAAAATTTGCTGCAGAAAAAAATCTGTTTTAAAAAAAAAAAAAAGATCTGTAAAGTGGCATGTATCACCGAGCTGAGAAAAACATTGATAGGGCATAAATTGCTGAAATGAGAAAAAAATCATCGTGGCAGTACCACTGGTTTATAAGTGGGACTTCCACCACCAGACTGTGGACTGGTAACAAATGTTCTACTGTCCCCCAAAATACAGTATAAATACTTTCAATACCGTGTCTCTCTGGAGACAACCACATTCTCCCACTTGGCGGATCTGAGCCCTGCTGACAATGCTGCTACAGTCGCAGGGGGTACATGATACAGACCACATCCTCCCTGCTTCCGAATCACAGGGACATGAGGGAAGAGTGTTAACTTGTCTATGAGGGGATCCAAAAGCTTCCAGTACAAATCACAAGATGTTATTAACAGAGTTGGAACCAAAAAGTGCCATCTATTTGATTACAATTCCAAATGAGCTGTTAGTCTATTTGATTTTCTATGACAGTAGATTGCCTCCTTTAGCTAATCCATTTGCATATTTTTAATTAATATGAAATAGCATTCATTAGTATGCTCTCTGAATACTAAGTAAATGTTAAACAGAAAAAGACTCACAAGATTGTTTTTAACCTCTAAGCATTAATTTAATTTCGCTCTATTCTATCATATGACACTGAAGAGTATGAAGTAGCTGAATTTCTCCTTTATGGAAACAAAAAAATAAAATCCCCAAAGTGGAAATGACGATGCATACACAAGATGTAGCCACATCAAGAAAGGAATACACAGGATATTAATATTTATTCATTAAGAATTTTCTAATGCTTCTTTCTGTAGAAAATATTTTTAACTAAAGAACGAACATGGCAGGGAAGTTTCCAGATTTACTAGTGAAAGAAAAACAACTCCTGCCTTAAAGAGGTGACACCCAATGCTTAGAAAAGCATGCGTCTTACAGCTGAGATGTGTTTGGCATAGTTCCAAAAAAATAAGATGCCAGCTTCAGTGAAAGGCTGAGCTACACACACACACAAAACAATCAGAAATCCAGACGCCAGGTAAAAACCCAAATAAACATGGTGACCACTTTACCCACATATCAGCAGTCCCATTCCACATCAGTTTTCACTCACCTCTGCCTCTAAGACCCAAGTGTTCAGAACCGGTTTGCTACACCAGGAGCTCAGGATACTTTCAGCCTCTTTGTTCTCCTTGATCATCAGTCCCCTAACAGCCTGATTTAATTTGAGAACTTTGGAGAATAAAAGCCTTTATCACAGGCATCAGATTTATCAAGTTCAATATCAAAGGGAGGTTTCATTTTGTACCCCATTCAAATCCTATTGAAGCCAAAAGAAATTTCTCAATAAGCTTCAACAGTCCTTGTTGCTTAGAAAACATTTAGATTACGTTTTTTTGAGGAATAATATGATATAACTAACCAATGAACTTGTATTCTCAGCACCTAAAGCCAGGGCCAGTCAAAATCACCTTAAATTTCCAGTAAAATCATTCCAAAAAAATGCTTGATCCAACATTTCCCTCACTGGCTGGGCAAGTGTGCAGATGTCACAGTTCGTAAATAGCTGGTAAGAGCACAGTACCATTTCTGTAATGATATCAGCACCTACCTGGTTTTTCTACATCTCTGCACAACTTCAGGTGCCTAAATCCTTTTAAAGGCCTCGTTTTGAGCATTTGTATTGCTAAATTCAAATAAATGTGTGAGAGTTTTACAAGGCTTAAATTCCGAATCTTGTCTCCATGTTGGTGAAATACAGTATTTATGCACACTTTCAGAGCTACAGACATAGGCTAGGCATGTAAAAATCAGACAGTGACACACTGAAGGCAAAAAAAAACTTTGGAATAACCCCTTCCTGGTTATCTTTCTGCTTAATTATAACCCTATTGCCCCTCTGCCACTGATGGGTAACAGGAAGATACAGTTCCTTTCAACTACTTTGATCCTCTAAATACTGCCTTATATTTGTTGGTTGAGGGAAGACAGTAGTATGGCTCCTGTCTATCATCTGCACATTTGGCAACACTGACCTCACTGCCTTGTTCTACTGTAATTTTCACTAATACCAGACCAAGGGGGTAAAAAGCAACCACACCAAAACCAACACAACATACAAAAATAACCCACTCAAATGTGCAAGTTTCAGCACTGTCTAAACACAACCTCAGATCCCTAAAACAAATCAAAGTTTTGTTAATCTCTAACAAGCCACCTGTGACTTAAAGGGGGAAAATTTCATAAACTTCAAGTGCATAAATGATTCCAGATATTCCAGAAGCACAAAGAAGGATCTGTAGTAATTTTATTTTTCCAAGTGCTGAAAAACATGGTAAGAAGAGGCAGACTATGATGTGAACAGAGGGATAATGTGGAGACGGGGGAGGAGCAAGACACAGTCTAACTTCCAAACAGTAGTTTCACTTGAAATGGATTAAAAATCATGTGCCATTTCTACACACAGACTTCCCCTCAAATACATTTATTCCTGGTCTTTAAGATCAGGTTTTAAGCCAGGTCTTTCCCCTTTTTCTGATAGGTAAAAAACTTGCATAACCTGCCAACTGAATCTGCACAGGCAAATCTTTTCACTCATCTGGATCCTGCTGGAAAAATATGACTGAAATTTAACTTTGTTTGTCAGATTAAAATAAAATCTGGTACATGTTAAGAATTTTTCAGACTAATAAACAGTCATACACGAACATGAAATCAGCATGCTTGTCCCTGCCCACAGTTCCTAACCTTCTGGCAAGTAAACACTCTCTCAGTGACCTCTACCTTTGATTTCTTTCCAGCCTAGAACTGGTTAATTGCCTTTCTCTGATTCTGTTATTTACGCTACAACAGAAACCTCAAGCGAGGTCAGCCCTTTTGCAAGCAGCAGAAAATTATTTCACTGTTAAAGCTCTTTGTGGTAGAATATAACGAGGCAGACAGAAGGTCTGAAGGTGAAAATGGAGGCATAGAAGTCAAAAAGCTTTAAGTTCAAAATGAAGATCAAACCACTAGAATGACCATAACCCAGTACCTCCCAACTGTGGGCTCACTACAGTTGTTAGACTGTTCTGTCCAGTTCCAGTACACATTCAATGTACCTTTTCAGGAAGTCCATTACAGCCATCATCTTTTTTTTCACATTATCGAAGAGGGATCTTTACAGCATCTTCATCCTTGTCACAACACACAGCTATTCTCATTCATTCCTATTTCCTCTCTCCCTGACCTTACCTTGACCCAACCACATCACTAGTTCAAGGCACTGGAGGAGGACAGGGGAAAAGCACAAAAACGAAGTGAGTCAGCAGTTTCTGAGCAGCACAGGAGCATTAGTCAGAGGTGATTAGGGTACTCACCACACAGTCAGATGTGAATGAGCTTAAGACCACCAAACAGCAGACCGGTGGGCAGGCTTTCCCAAATGCCTGAAACTGAAATCTCTGGGAAAAGCTACCCTGCAGACAAAGCGCTTGGGAAAACACACACTCAGCTGCCCAGTGCCCAAATGCCGCAAAGCACACAGGGTATTGCTCTCAGCCTCATTTCTAGTTCCCTTTCACAAAAGCCCACTGCAGTCGGTACAGCTAAACCATATGCACCTGAGGAGACGGTTGCCCTGACTCATACAAGGTCTTTTTTTTTCTCTGACAAAGGAGGCCCAGAGTTGCAAAAGCTGTTGCTGACCAAGGAACACGACAATGCGCTGTTGACCTCCTGTTCATGTGCTCCCTTATGGGGACAGAGCAACAGTAGCAGTAGTGATGCAGTTAGGGAAGTGTTCTTCTACTTCATGCAGTGGACATTTGACTTGAAAATTTTAAGACCAAATGACTGATTCACATTCTAAGGGCTACAAGCGCACATTTGTGACACAAGAATAATATCCTGCTAACAGCGCAGTTGTGACAGTGTCTTCCTGCGTTGCAGAGATTTCGAGGGGCATAATTCCCAGTCTTCATCTTCAAGCAATAAAGTTAGGGTATACACTAGAAAACAATAAACCAACCTTTTTCAGCAGGGCAGAGCACAATTAGAGGAGTCTCATCCGTCACCTGGAAGAGAACCCTTCTCCTGGGGGACTCTTCTCTGTTACAGTACAGTAAGGACATTAAACTGTAAGTGATGTACAACCCTCACCCCAGGAAAACACACCTCACTCCAGAGAGAAGATGAACACTGCTTCAGGGCCTCTGGATTTTGGCTGGAAAGAGCAAGACCTACTGAAAAATCAACCTCCCCACCAAACTAGCACCTACAGGGTTTCAGGAAACACAGCTGATTACCATGCTTTGAGCACAGCATTCTTTCTTCTGTTACTCTGGGCAAGCACTAATCTTTCTGTGCAGTTTCTCCGTTCCTAAAATGTAATACTTAGAGCTTCTTCTGGAGCACTTACTAAAATCTGTTATTTAAGAGCCTGCCAACAACACAACCAACTTTGCTTAAGAGCAACATTTATCCATCAGCAGTTTACGATACTTTCTCTGCTCACTGCAAGCTTTCTGCTAAATTCTTCCACACGAATCCTGGCCTTGCGTCTTTCATAAAACACGGCTAGTTTTTAGATACACCTTATTCAGGCACTGTTATGCAAAACATTAATATGAAAGAGCAATGCATAATATCTATAAAAATTCCTAAAAAAAAAAGAAAATGTGTTTTAACCCACAGCTTCTAGAAAAACACAGTATTAGATCAAACATCTAGAGAAAGCTGCTGCTCAGTAAATGACAGCAAACATTTACAGTACCTCAACTATTCTAGCAATCCATGCAGTCTTTATACAGAGGTAGTGCTGGCATACTAGAAACAGACATCTGTATGTCTACAGCAACCTTACCATTCACATGAGAAGACAAAGAAAGGTGGCTGCAAATTTCAGCTCAAGTTGTTCTGCAATAGTTTCCCTATTCCACCAGCTTTTAATTCTTTTGCAACTTCTTGTGTGATTATCAGTACAAGCTGAAGCTACAATTGGTTGGTACAACTTCCTGGGATGGCCACATCACTGTCTTTAAGCAAATGCTTGGGAGATTTTTTTTATTTTTTTATTTTTTTTGAGACTTTCTTGCGTCCTTCCACCTCTTGTCAAGTATTTTCAGTTTTCATGTAGCAGCAAGGTTTTGCTCTCCCACACAAGCACCTGCACAAGGTACATCATCCTTCGATATTTGGATAAGGTCTTCAAACACAACTCCTAGAAATGCATAACAAAGATAAAAACCCGAATTCTCCGCGTGACACTGTTCAAACAGATTCTTTTCTTGGTTGTCTTTCAGCAAGTACTCACTTGTTGAAATAAATGCTACAAAGGATTCTTTCTTAGTTAAACAATATCCCCCTTGGAGTTTTCTCTGCACCGCATGATATCAGTGGACACACCTTAAGCCAGTTGGTGACCAATATTTAATTCGGTCTTTAAGAACAGAGACACAGGCAGATGAAAGGCAGAGCTCCTACAAAACACGTGAACACATCACCAGGGAGGCAGACTCCCCCTCACCACCGCTCACGGACTTTCTAGGTACCACGGAAAAGACA
>VWZK01010560.1:58989-115750 GCA_013396935.1 Baryphthengus martii
ACGGCGCTCGAGCGGCTCCGGGAAGGGAGTCGGGGGCCGGGGAAGCGGCGGGGCGGGAAAGGGGGCCCAGGACGGCCCCCGTCCCCTGAGAGCCGCCGGCATCTGGGCTGACGAGTCGTCATCCCTTACCGGGGCAAACGCGGGGTACAGATGGAAGGGGAGGCCGGGCTGTGCTCACACGGAGGCGCTCCTGGAGGGCAGGCTGCAAGCAGCCGCGGAGTGAAGGGCACCTGTGAGTATCTGCCGCTTGAAGTAGGAACTGAAGAGAGAATACCAACTCCGCGGCATGAGTGCTGTGGAGAGAAAGAAATGCAGATGGCAGTCATCTAAGCACCGAGCGCCCTGACACACAATATTCGCTGTCTGTGAAAATGCAAACATTTGCTGTCAGGCTCTGACTGTGGAGTGAAAAGAATCTTCCCTGAATAGACTATAGCAAGAACCCAGTCTATTAAAACACCCAAAGCACGGGAAGGTGATAATGCCTGGGGTGACATACCGCTAGGACAGCGCTGTCAGCTCTGCAGGGCCTCCAGCTGCACCGGGGCTGGAGGGCTCCCGAGGCTGTGGCCTGACAGGGAGGGGAAGCTGGAGCAGAACCCCGTTACAGTCATGGTCCGGAATAGCCACACAGCATCACCGTTTACCCTCAGTATATTTTTATTGTTATTATTTCAAAAGTAGTCGAAGCAAAGAACTATGAAAGCTGTACAGGGCAGGAGGAAATAAGCAAGCCTTCCTGGACTGGTCACCAGAGGACATTCTCTAAGGAGCAAGAGGGAAACACCCTCTCTAAAGTACTACATTTGGAAGGACAAGAAGCTACAACTCTCTCAGGGAGAAGCAAGAGCAAGCCTAGAGCTAAGAGCAGGCAGGATTCTCATCAGCCAGAGCACTGCCCCACAACACCTGAACAGAGCAGTCAGAGCACAGGGCAAGGCCCATTGACAGTCCCAGACAAGATAAAACAATGAACCGGGTGCAGTTTGTACAGTCAGGAGCAGCAGCTGGTAGGGCCACAGCTGGAGGTTAGGCTACAACATGGATTCATCCATGAAACAAGTCAGGAGACCACACTGAAAACACATCCATCTACTAGGTAGCTCAGGCAGAGACTGAAGGCCCTGGCCCAGGCTTAAATGGAGCCCTGGTCTGTGAGCAGTGTGTGCATGGAGGTCCCAGATGGGACTGGTCAGGGCCGTTAAGACCTAGAGATGCCATCAGGGCCCTGATAGATTTCTGATGGTGGCTGAGCGTCCTGTTTAGGAGGTCAAGATTGGCAGCCTTCCTCCCATTTGATTGTGAAAGAGTTGAATCTAGCTCACTGACATCCTCAGGCTTAGGGATTTAATTGCTGAACTGTTACATGGAGAGAGCCTGACAAAAGGTATTTCTCCAGCCATACTTTAAAAAACTGACCCTGTGGCTGCATTTTTTGAAGAGAACACTTCCAGGCAGAGGGAGAAGAATTAAAACCCCTCCTAGCTACTTTAAGCAGCTCTATGTACTACACTTTAGAGATTTTTGGGATATTGTTCCAAGACACCTTACTCAGGATTTAGGTGTTACCCTGAGAGCCAAGGGTCCAGAAGCCAGGTACCCTGATGCTGGCTGTGATAGTCACTTATCTCGCCTTGAGACCAAACTCTCTGCAACTCGTTATTTGTATGTTCCCCATTTTCTGGGAAGCCATAATAAAAATCTGGCTTCTTGCTTTCATTAGTGTTAAGCTGCAGCTGAATCTAATAGGATTTATGGATGCTTTACACCTGAGAAAACTCTCCAGTGGAGAGAGAAATCCTAGTTTTGATGTAGTACATCTCTTTCTCAAAAGTCTAATTGGGAAATGTGAGTAACAAACCCCTCTTATTTAAACTGGGGTTTAAAAGGTAAATGTAGTAATCTTATGAAGCTCTTAGATACCATAGTAAAAACAGACTGGAAAGCCCATAGCAAAAAATGTATTCAGAGCAAGGTTTGCAAGGTCTTCACTATGTATTTTTCTAGGTGCTATGGACAAGGAGGATTAAAAGAAATCAGATTATCTTTCTCTTTCCTTAAGCTCTACCCTCCAGAGCACTGATTAGAGTATATTAAGATTTGTACAGCTAATTAAAAAAACCCAAAACCCAACACAACAAACCATATGGGCAAGGGCAGCAAGTTTCTTCAGCTCTCAGCTTTGGCATTTCCTTGTTCTGAGTGCTTGAGTTTGCAACCTCAATGAAGTTCTTTTCTTGTTGCTTGTGGGCATGCAAGTACCTTATTTGCATTGGGCAAGACTCAAAAGTTGAGTCGGGAACTTAACACTAGACAGTAACTCCTTACAGCTATCCAAGGGTCATTTCTCACTTTGTGTGAAACGCACAACTTTCAGTGAATTTCCTTGTAAGAAAACCAAAACCAAATCACCACCACAATAGAAAAAAAACCCAAAAACCACAAAACCAAAACACACAAAAAACCCACAACACAAAACCCCAGACTCCAAAGCACAAGCTCCAATTGGTAAGGAACCCAGGTGTCTCCCATGGCTGAAGTGAAATGAACTGCTTGCTGGTTCTAACAGCTGGACCCCCAACCCTGCTCACCACGTACACTTTTAAACGCTGTGTGAATTCACCTTCACATATTTAATTGCAAGCAAAAGCTTGTCTGTTCTGGAAAGTTCTGTGGTTCTACCTATGGCAGCCTAGAGAAAGAGGCAGCACCAATAGTGTGGATGCTGCTAGACTGGGAGGGTGGGTACTCTATAGGGGATATGCTATGATATGCTGCTGTGAGCAGCTGGACTCAAGAAGCCCAGTTTGCTCTTGCTGCATGTCTTATGGCTAGATTCTCTAGTAGCTAATAACGGGCAGATTATAAAAGACACCTTTCCTGCATTTTAAAAGCATTCACAATATTCCTCTTTGGTACAGGCTGAGTGTAATAAAGGCTGAACTGTAGCCTGTCCCACCATGCAGGCGGTAACAGGAAGCCTTTCCTGTATTTGGCTTATCTGTCTTTATGAAATATGCGGGAAAGTAATTCTGTCTGAGATCTCTGCTGCTTTTTTGGGCTTTATTGAAATCAGCAAACACATTTGGGAATTATTGTCAGGATTGATGCACAATTTTTTTCCTTTAGGAAACCAGATGAAAATATGTGTACATAGGTTAATTGATGTTAAGAGCTTATTTAAATACGGTGACCAAAAATGAAAGGTATTGATACAATGCATTTGTTGTAACGGTAGAAATCCTAATACAGATGCAGGTGTATCAGTTTAAATGTGTCAGTGAGGGTGATGACGGTGAAAACCACACACTCATAGCCTGTGTAACTAGCTTTTCTGGGCAAGTTTTTCTAGTGTGGACTAACCCTAACTGTGACACCTGCCAGCTTCTCTTCCACCTCAGCTGTACAATGGACCCACTGTTTTCATATAGAAAACCCCACTTCCCTGCAGAGAAGCCACACAGTACCCACAAATAGCAACATACTGTTAAAACTAAACTCTGGGGCCACAGTTGGTTTTAGCATAGACTCATTCTTCAATTGGATCTGCATTAGCAAAAGAGCTGCATGATACGCATTACGGGAATGTAAGCTCCAGACTGTCCAATTTGTCACTTTACAAAGTCTAGTCCATACAGACAGAATACTGTCTGAGACGCAGAAAAAAAACACGTTTCTTTTAACAGAGTTCTTCTTTCAGCATGCTTGATTTTCTTCAACAAGTCCTCGGCTACTCATCAATTATAGTGCATTTAACATTTTTAAAGAATACCATTCCTTTAACAAATACCAAGGATTATACCATACAAAAAGTTTTCCAAATTACTTTTTGCAGAATTAGACCAAATATTTGCACATCTACTGACATCCACAAAATAAACACTCCTTACACACGTGCAAATATTATTTCCATGGCTGTCTTAAGTATTCAACTACTTATGAGGAGGAGAGGAGCCTTTGTTTCTCTCTACATGTGTATCTAACATCAAGTTTACTGGAGAGGAGGCACATTGGCTGCTCTCCAGGTCTTCAAGGGCAATACCTAATCTGCATATATAGTTACACAGACATTAACAGCCAGAAATACAAAGCCCCCCCGCCGTGCTTTTCAGAAGCAACAGGCAGAATACTTACCCTTACACAATGCTCAATGAAGAACACACTGCCTGCTGCAGCTCCTCTCGCCAACCCTGCACCACACTGTGCATACTGGAAACACAAGATGGGACACAGCTCTCATCTTGATCAGCTGTTGCAGCCTCTATCCAATGTTCTCTTATGCGCTACTTTCATAAAGACTCCTTTATCTGAAGGGAACATCAGGGAGCTGTCTATTTCCCAAGAAAATTATGGGATAAACCCTGGTTAGGTGGCAGGAAATAATACTCACTTTTTAATTTCCGTGCAGTCTGATGTGTTTGAAGAACAGATTTGTGTCAAATTTTATTCTGTGTACTTCAGTAGCGTCCGCTGACTCTTCATAAAGACCTCGCACTTCAGAGACATTCTGGGACGGTTGGTTCTTGAAAACTCAAGGGTTGAATTTAGTGGTACGCCTTATAGACTAAGACACTCGGAGTGTGAGCAAATCTGACCCCTCAAAAACGGAGATAACTGGCATTCTATACTGTTGCTTTCTTTTTTTTTTTCAAATGAGCCAGTGGCTGATGAAATCGTTTTTCTAATAAAAAGGTGTTAGCTAAAAGCTAATTGAGTAGAAGTCGAATGCTTACAGTTCTTGTAAATGTCTATTACGCACATTAAGGAACGAAAGAATCTGGGACATCTTTGACACTAAATTGCAGAAACATCGCCTAAGACATGATAATAGGGAATACAGGGACAGCACTAGAAGCTTGGGAGTTAGAGAAGAGAGGTGAAAGAGATGCGATTTTGTGCTGGTTTTGCCTTGGGCTGCCGAATACCTGTGATACCACTGAAAAAAAACAGTCCAGTGCACTATTTAATGAGACTGCCTTATCCTACCAAATAGAGCAAATTTGTGTCCTCTGTGAAAAGTGTACAGGACACTACTTTTCCTCTAATTTCTTCCTGTTAATCTTTCTGCCCCTCTGAAGCTGTGGTCTTAGGATCCTACATATTTCCAGTATCACAGCAGGAGACAGGTCTCCAGCCTTGACCCCTTAGTTCCTCACTTTCTATGATTTGGCCTAATCTTGCTCCCAGTGGCGTTCCATTGATTTTGGTGGATATAGACACAGCTCCACAACTGGTCATTGCATAAGGATACTGTATTAAGAAAAATACTACATAACAGAGAAAAGGAAAATAGTTCCTGAATATAAAACTCTTAAGTGAGCATGAAAATCTTAAAACAGGAATGTTTTTACATAAAATTTTTACATAAACTAGCTGGAAAACTCATTAAGACATCCGATCATCCCTTGGCAGCATTTGCTCAAAAATAAAAGAATCTAGGAAACAAAAAGTATCCTAGACACCTCTGAGAAAAATGACAGAGCAGTTCTCAGAAGCCAAGGCCTCATAGTGATTTGGCTATTTCAAAACCACAATGCTCTTAAGGAGGCAGTAATGAAAAGAAAACATTGTTGAAAGAGTGATGTTGTAATTTCTGAGGAGAAATTGTCTCAGTGAAAGATTTTCTGGGTGTCTTGCTGGCATCTAGTGAATCCTTACCCATAGTATATTTTACATGTTTGGTTCCAGTTCTGTACCATGCCCTGCTTTTGTCCTACAGCCTGTACACAGGGAAAACCTTAAAAGGATTTGCCAGAGATGTAAGAAAGACATGACATCCAGAGATACCTTTTGATTGGTGCAAATCAAGTGATGATACCACAGTTTTCCCTTTCCATGGTGCCGTGGCAGACCCTCTCCATAACCACTGATATCAATGTCCCAGAAAAGATTAGAAGTTTGGAAGATATGGTTGTTATTTAAAGTGAGCATAGGAAAAGCCTGGTTTGGCTTTTGCAATTAAGTACCCAGCAACATGCTTAGCAACATACCTCCGTTTTAAACAGAAGCAGGATCTAATAATTAATAATAGGATATGTCTGTCGAGAACAAAGGCTATAGAAAGAATGATGAGCTAGCCAACCAACTGGCTGTGAAGAACTAGTTTGAAGACCGCCAAATCCAAGTGAAACTGGGAGAAAGGTAACTGTGGCATGGGAAGATCACGACCACCTACCTCAATTATACCACCTCCTCAAAAGAACAAGGAAATGAATAGCTAATGAACTGGCCAGAGCATGTGTGATTTACCTAGCAAGCGAGGATATTTTAACCAATCCTATAGGTGAATAATAATGCATATGTATTAGAAAGGTGAATATAATTAAAACTTTGTGTACAAGTAACTGGTGTTTTAGGATGTTGGCGTGCTGGTTTTGACCTGGCAACCATGTCTGCACTCTCATAAGAATAAAGAAAATACCTCCACCATGTGTGTGTGACTGGCAGTTGCATGCTGGGTGACAGACCCAGTTTTGGGAAAACACCCCTATCAAACACAAAAGGTCAGGCTATTTCTGGAAGAGCTTGCTTTTGCCTCCAGCTGCCCCCATCCGCTGTCTGTATTCTTGTCTGTCTCTGTCCTAAGTGTGGTCTCCAGCACAAATCAAAGCAACCCCCAGCAGCTTTTCAGTATAAGGGCCCGGATTCTCTTTGTACACTAGAAATCAGCCCTTACATCTTTGCTTCATGGCACAAGCTGCCCCATTGTACCTTTCTCCCTTCTGTTCTTTGATTCTGTGAGAAGCTTGGGGCCTGGAGGATAGCTCGGAGGGTGACAACAGGGTGTGGAGCTAGTCAGCAGGCTGAATCCAGCAAAGGATGATGATGAATCAAAGGCTGTTTATTCAGATGACTCTTGTGGTCTATGTGAAATTGCAGTTGTGAATTTGCAATTGCAATCCACTTTCTTTGGAAAAAAAAATCACTGCAATTGATAGTGATTAGCAACCTCTTACAAACCATTGGCAGGCTGTCCTGAAATCAATCCTCAGCTTCCCTGGGCATCGAATTGCCTGAGTCTGCTGGGTCCCTTGTCACCAATGTAATATGTTGCTCAAGCCCGAGGCGAAGGCCCTGTTCCAAATACCTCTCCAGCAGGAAACTGCACTAAGTGACCTTATGGCTCAATGCCCAGATGGCTCAGCCAGAAATTGGGCAAATCTCCCACTTGGCCCTGGAGGGGCAAACCTCCTGGAGATGGCCACCTACACCTGTTACTGAAGTACTAAGGCGGCACCTTAGAACAGTCACTAGGTGAGACCTCATCAGAGGGCTGCCTGCTTCACAAATGGGTCGCAAAAGACCCAGAACCTTGTATTAGATGAGCGTCACAACCACAAAGTTTAGGTAATCCCTCATGAAAAGTTACACACAGTACATGGAATGGATTGTTTTCTGAGAAAGTCCGACTTTATAGCCTAGCATCAGAATTGCTTTGACTAGGCATGTGTTTATGTTAGAAGAGGGCATAAAAACATCAACAGTGCAGTTTTATCGAAAATGCAGTAAGAAATATAGAATTATCAAAGCTGAATGCTGTACATGTCAGATTTTTTTTTTTTGTGATGTATTAAAATCTGACTGGGACAAAGGGCCTGGATTGCTCTGCAGAGACTCCTCAATGTCGTCCTACTAACTAATTTATCACAAGAGGTCAGGTGCCCCTGAGATCAAGCTATCACTGTTATCAAAAAAAGCCTTGCTGTATATACACACAGCCTTGTGAGCCCACGTCCTTACCAGCTCCTGGATCTGCAAGCTCAGCCCTGGCTGTTTGATGTAGCTACAGGTTTAGCACAACCATTCTCAGAGTGATTTGACAATGTCTTTCTTATTCATACACTCACTTCTATGCTAGCACTATGTATTAATCCTATAAACCCCACTGAGTCATACTTTTTTTCTCATTTGAATAACGTAGGTAATGTCATTTCCTCCTCACCCACTCCCAGATGACTAAGAATCACTAGCTCAGGGAACTCTGAGCTCTGGGGTCTATCAATCAGTCACCTGACAATTCAGCCACAAAACAGTCTACATAAACACTCTGAATCTACTTCTTTTCACACCTTTTTTGAACGACAGGTGGCCCAAGTATTATCAAAACTACCAACAGAGCCTGCTGCCTCCCAGGCATGGTAGCCATAATGGTAGCATGAATCAGAATTGGCTACACTAGCTGCAGTAAATCGGCAACACTGAGCAATCCCATTTCATTAATAAGAGCATCTCATCAGCGGCTGCTCCTTGGAGACGGATGCAGCTGACTCCTTGAGCATTGCTTTCTCTTGTGCCACCTCCCGTGAGTTGTAGCATTTGAGACATCAGTGACCTACTAGTCTGATTTTCTTTATATGCTGGAAACATCTCTTCTGTCCCGCTGTCTTCTTTTCCTGTCCCTTTTTCTCCATAAAGGGAATCACAAACAATCAAAAAAAATTAAAAAAAAATCTATGTTTATTTCAACACAGATAACAGAATTCCAAAACCCATGGCTGAAAAGTCTTCACCTCACACTAGCACTGTTACAAGATCTACCTCAGGCAGTGCGATACCGTCATGACAACTAATCAAAAAGTCTTTTGCCAGAGGGGAAACTTTCTACCTGGCAGGTATGGATTTTTAATATTTTTTTTCTCAATTCAAATACCTTATTTAGGCAAAGAAATGGACTCTGAAAACAAATCCTATGCATTGAAACTGGACAAACAATTGCAATCATCTTCATTGGACCCTCTCTCCTGCACCAAGTTGTGTGAAGGGGACTTTTCCCAAATCCAACTGAAATTAACGAAGCTTCTAAGAAGAGGGGATTTGCCAGTGCTCAGTTTAGTGCAGTGTAGGGGTATTATAGCCACTGTTAGTTCACTTACCAAGACATATGGACTTTCAAACAGCAATGCCCTGCACATGCAGGAATCTCCATCGTGTGAGAAAACAAGTGAGGCTTGCACAACCCCGTGGCAAAGACTTCTGCATAGAGTGGTATGCTTCATCCAACAGCCAAAAGAGACTCCTGGGTTCATGAATCACTGTCTATCACAGCTGGAGGGGTCCAGCTGCCTTCATAGCGTTCTGTGGATTTTGCCATCAAGCTTCAGTTCTTCTCTTAAAAGAAATTTGACCTAGTGGGAATACAATCTGTGAAAGAATGAGTAACTTGCCCTCTGACTGTTGCTCTGTTACTACAGCAGAGTTCATGGGACGGGGTGGGAGAGAATGAGGAAATACTAGCCAGCTAGATCATGACACCTCCAGGGCATGAAGAGTCTTCTTTTGCTATAACACCAGACAATATGAAGCACTGCAAGGCTTTCTAAGAACTGCTAAAATAATACTAATAATACTGCACAGCCAAATGGAGACAAGAAGTGACAGGCTTGGGCAACAGCAGATGTTTAATTTTACAGAGAAACTATTTTATATTAAATATACTTGGGAATCTAAAAGCCATTTCTGAAATAGGAAATGAAGACAAACAAATAGACAATATGCATCTTCCCACAAGAAGGTAGCTCTTGAAAACCTTCTTTCCCAATTTTTTTCACTAAAAAGCAATTCAAATTTGTTCATTTTTTTCCCTTTTAGTTTTCTATATCCTAAAATTATGCCTAGAAGCTAGTTATTAAGAATGTATTTTTGGAAGCACAGCCATCAGTACTTTTAAAGTAACAGAGCAGATTATTTCATATTGGATAATAGCAGTAAATAGGAGTCAGCACAGTAATGGCAGAGGGAGTGGGTTAACAGAGAGCAAAAGCTCATGAGGAAAAACATAGTAAGCTAAAAGTTCTCCGACTTCAAATATCAGCAGTAATGATCACCTTGCACTACGGTGTCTGGCACTCAAGCTGATAAAAATAGAGTTATTAAGAACATCCTTAAGGGTCTGTGAACCAGTTGATTGCACCGTCTTAATTAGGCAAGTGTTGAAATTCTTCATGTTGCATTCAGCTCACTACCTGAGTGACTGCAGATCGCTTTGGGGAAGGCTGTGGCGACTCTGCTTGGGGGCAACGTAGGGGCAGGTGGGAAAGGGATGGACCTGCAGCTCTGTAGAGGGGAAGCTATGCCTTGGCCTGGCACGCATCTGGTCAGTGTAGAGTATAGGGAACTTTGTCTTCTGCTGGCTTAGTATTTATCAGGGACATAACAGGTTTAACTGGTTAACTGTTTGGGTGGATATTGTCCTGGTTTTGGCTGGGATAGAGTTATTTTTTCCTAGTAGCTGGTACAGTGCTGTGTTTTGGATTTAGTATGAGAATAACGTTGATAACACATTGATGTTTGAGTTGTTGCTAAGTAGCACTTATCCTAAATTAAGGATTTTTTTCAGTTTCCCATGCTTTCCTAGCGAGCAGGAACACAAGAAGCTGTGAGGGAGCATTGCCAGGACAGTTGGTTTGAACTAGCCAAAGGGATATTCCCTACCATAGAACTTCATGCTCAGTGTAATAACAGGGGGGAGTTGGATAGGCTGGGGGTGGGGGGCAGATCACTGCTCAAGCACCAGTCAGTGGGTGGTGAACAATTGCATTGTACATCACTTGTCTTTTTTGGGTTTTAGTTTTCTTTCTTTCATATTCCTTTTCATTATTGTTATTGTTTTATTTCTTAAACCATTCTTATCTCAACCCATAAGTTTTACTTCTTTTCTGATTCTCCTATCATCCCCACCGAGATGGGTGAGAAGCGAGGGAGTGGCTGCATGGTGCTTAGTTGCTCACTGGAGTTAACCCATGACACTAATGTAAACCTGATGTAGTTCCAGGCTTTTCCATGACACCAGGGACTTGAGGAGACTGTGGCCCTTTAACTGTGCTTTACCAACATGGCTAAGGGGCTTTTTAGCAGACAGGCTCCAGCAAATCTTGCAGGGGCACTTTCAGATGTTACTAGTCTTCTAGCTGTCCTTCCTACCCTCTTGGGTTATCGATTCTGTAGAGGACAAAGGAACAACATGTGCCTGTGTCTTAACTGCTCCAAGGCATAGGCCAAGTTTTCAACAAAATCACCTCTGAAGGTGAACTGCTCAATGCTAAATGTTCACTAGAAAAAGGGAAGTAACAGAAGAAAGGCAGGGCACGTAGATGAGCACGGTAGCATCTTCAGCCACTTCAGCAAAATTCGTCATAGGACATTGGCCAAGGTCCTTGCTGACATTGGATCTGTGCAGAAAGGTATGGAAGGTACAGTGACTTCGCACAGTTAGCTCTCCTCAGGAGAGGGCAGAGGGCAAAGATGTGGAACAAATCTTGAATTGAGTCTGAGGAGCAAAATGTGGATGCCACATGAGATTTCAAAATTCATAGAAGTAATAAATGTCTCAATGCACAGTTTCAGTTCAGATTTATATGCTATACACACATAAACAGGAAAAGGTAAGTTGCAAAGTCAACTACTCAAAGATGGAAATGCCAGAATGAGAGTGGCCTGTGAAAATTTACAGCCTCCTCTGTGGTTCTTCTCATGTTACGTAGGCTTCAGTTTACGTGGCTGCCCTGTTCTTTTTCCGTGGATCCCTTCCCATGTTCAGAGCAAAGACCAAGTAGGCCTCATTTAACAGGAGGTTACTCAAAAGTGGTTTATCTTCCTTGATCAATGTGTGTGGCAGCATGTCTCCGTTTAAGGCTCAGGGCAAGCCCCACCGAGCAGGATTCCTATCAACTCTCTCTCCCCCTCCCCCTTCTCTCCCAGGGGAGGATAAAAAAGGGAAGGAGGACGAAAGTGCCTCACACCAAACTGGAAGTTAAGATTATGAACAAAATTTAACAAGTAACAGAGAGAAACAGGGAAAAGAAATGTGAAGGGCAGAGGGATACACAAGTATATACCAAACCTGCTCTCGGGTGGCAGTGGATTGTGCGGAGCACGCGGGGCCAGGACCGGCCGCGCTGAGGGGCAGCCGCTGCAGCAGCAGCAGCAAAGCCCGAGGGAGGAAGACAAGAAAAAGCGTGAACTTTGTGTCCCTTTTAGCGAGTGTGGCAGGGAAGGGGCGGGAATACCAGCTGCCCTCTGACCTCTCAGGGGCCTAGCGTTATCACCTGTCCCCGCCCCTCTCCATCAAGTAACTCTTAAACCACAACACAGCAACATAAGCTAATATTTTTTTCATGTTGTTTACATCCTCATGGGCATTTTTAATGGTACTTACAGTTGTAGTGTCCAAGTTTATTTTCACAACTTGTCGGTGAAGTGAGGCCAGTGGAATGATCCTGCCATCTTTCCCTAAGTGGTGCTTGTGGATTTGTGCTTCTTCTAAATGCCCCCTTTGCACCAGGAAGGTGTGTGGAATGTGACAGTCATCATCAGTGATGAGTTAGATTCTCATCAGAGATGTAGAATGAACTTGGTAACTAGTTCAAATAAGAGGAATATGGATTGTCAACGAGAGTCCAAATTTTGTTCTGCAAATACAGTTTTTCCATTGCCTTATGTAGAGTTTCTAATCACATAAATCCTCATGTGCAGCCTCTTTCAGTCATAACGCATGTCACTGCTGCCTGCCAGAGACTGAAGTATCTCCAGAGGCTGTCTGAAACACTAGCAGGGGAAAGAGGAAGAAATTGTTCTATCATCCTACCTATTGGCAACTTCCTCTCTACTATAATAACAGGGCATTTGATAACTCAGCCAGTTGTGCCTACAGGGTCAAAACACTGTCCCTTGATTATAATGGCTACTGTTGTAATTAATGAAAACTACAGAGTTGGGATATAAGAGAGTGTAACAGCAAAAGGGAAGAGCATGCCTAATTCTTTCCTTTATAGCAAAGCTCCTCCAATGGCATGTAACTCTAGAATAAACTTTTCAGCTTTCAAATGGATATTTTCTACCACTGCTTACTCTTCAAGACTCAATTCTTGGTGAAATTATAAGGTGCTTGCTTTTATTTAAGATAATAAGAAACTAAAACTGAAGCACCTATTAGGGTTTGGTTGGGGTTTTTTTTGCTATTAAATGAGAAATACTGAGTAATATTTGGAGCAAGTGTTGCTCCTCAGCAATTTACTATGAAAGGAGATATTTTGTCACACAATAATTCTACCAGAGAGTTCTGCAAGTACACAGTAATGCATTTTGCTCAAAGCCAGACAAGTCATCAGAGGCAGGTGAGGTTGCATATTCCAGTATTCTTACTTCCTATGTTGGTTGCTGTGTCTGTAACAAAATTCATTTGTTGCTGCAAAGACTAGCTTTTTTTTGGAATGAATCCTGACTGAAGTACTGCTCCTGTAGTTGTGGTAGTTCAGCAGGTGTGTGGTAGCAGCATTTGTGAAGTTTGCAATGCAAGATCCGCAGTGTCTGTAACTAGGAAGTAACAAAGGGATAAAGTTGTACATAAAAAGCTTATTTTCTCCTTTCTCACTGAAGTAGGACATGAATGAACTGCTCAGGATCTATAGCCACATGTGAAGATTTTAATACTTTTATGTTTGCTCTCTGAGTATGGAAGTCTCCAGGTCTCCAGAAACATTAAACCATGTTTCGGAGAAATGGTTTCCGACAAGCCATTGCAGAGAGGGTGCCTTAAGGCCACTCACCCAGTGGTGCTGGCATTCACTGCTGGCTTTTCCACTAAACAGTTTGCTAAAAAGTTATGTGTGGTTTTGAATAATTTTCTGACCGATGAAGTCTTTTATTTTTCTTTCTGAAAAAAAAAAAAAATCCTGCAAAAGAGTTTAGTGTGTTTTTTATTTCATTCCTACAGAAAGACATGAAAACGCTATCCATATCAACATCCATATACTACTCATGCCATTGAGTAGTGTATGTTCCAAGGAGCATATATAGGAGATAAAATCATACCTGCTATGTAGTATACCTTCTTAATATTCTACTCAATGTCTATAGAATGCAATTTATTCAGTCCCTATTTGGTGTGGTATAAGACAAAACTAATTCTGTAGAAAATGTTCAAAAGTGCATAAATGGCAGAGAAGACAAAATCCTGGTTTAACTTTAGGTATTTTAGATACTGCAATAAAGAGTGAAAAAAGCTCTTTAAAAATGTGGGGTTTTTTTAAGTTATTATCTAGCAATATAATTTATATTCTGCCAATCATCATAGTACAATGAGTTCAATAAAAAAAGGAGGAAAATGTACTTTTAAAAATCGCCCATGAGATGTTAAACTAAGTCGGAAAATATAAGGATGTGATTATGTGACACTATTTCAAACACTGGCACTTACTGATAAAGAACCATTAAAATCCCCTCTGGAAAATTCTTCCTATTTTCTCCTTGTAGACAAACTGTGCCCAGCCTAGAATCTGACAGACCGAAGACCAAGATCACCGAGAGCCACTTTTATGTCTCTCCACCCCTGAGTGTTACATACTTTGAAGCAGCATGGAGCGAGAAGGTTGGTTCCATAATTCCTGTATTACTGGGCAGCCGCCACCACAGAAAAAAGTTTGACTGTAATCATCTGTGACTTGAATGTCCTCCCTGGTGAGCTGGGAGTTGCGCTGCCTGTGTCCTACTGATCTTTAAATAGCAGCCAAAAACAGGCTGTCTGCTGCTGGTGTTATCGTACCAGTACAAAATATTTAACTGAGATACCTGAGCTAGAAGCATGGCTGCTCGAAACTTCATTTGTAGTCAAGAGAGAGACAGGCAGACATTTGGTGAAAATGAATCAGGTAATTTCTGCAATTTTCATCACTGATGTGTTTTAATTAATGCCACCTCATTCTCCCTGTGAGTCAGTAGAAACAGCATCCAATAACACCACAGGACAAGGCCCAGCTTTTGGGCTGAATACAATATTTTTTTTTCAGGATTCCCATACAACTCCAAAAGAAAGAGAGAGAAGTTAATCCATTTATCACAGCCACCTATCCAAATTTATGCTTTTCCCCTTAAGTTAACGGGGAACTTCTGATCTCAATTTAAAGTAGAAATTAAGACTGGACTGGGGAATGCTTAATGCTTTGTGTAGCCATCATTTAATGATAAAATAAGGCTGTTTAGCCTCTGTAGGTTCATCTCTGACTTTACTCCACATTTCCCAGTACTTCAATGGGGATTTAATGTGGGTACCTGGGTTTTAGCCTGGCTTCCTAGCCGTTCGACTCTGTCTGTCTGTGCAGCTGTCAGTCCTCCCAGAGAAACTTTTCGGTGTTAGCCAATTTCAACCAGATGTTGTGGAGGCAAAAAGATCTAAAAGATACTGAATTTATAAAAACAGGCTGCCAGTCAAATACAGGAAACCTGTTAATACTCGCAGTGAGAAGACAATTTTACATTAGTTCGACCCTTGTTCGACATCAGACCACTTAGGGACACCAAGGCAGGAGGTCATTTCTGCTGCCGTGACCACATGTGCAGCAGTATCCTGTGCCAGCTAGTTTAAAGCAAGCTCTTTATATTGAGTCTGGCTGGTACGGACTTAATTTTCTTAGCAGCCTGTATGGTGCCGTGTTTTGGATTTGTGACTAACCAGTGTTGATAACACAGCAGTGTTTTATCTGTCACTGAACAGTGCTTGCATGGCATCAAGGCTTTCTCTTTTTCCCACTCTGCCCCAACAGAGAGCGGGTTACGGGTGGACAACAAGGCTGGAAGGAGCCACAGCTAGGGTAGCTGACCAAATTGACCAAGGCAATATTCCTTGCCGTATAACATCATGCCCAGCAATAAAACTGTCCTTCTAACATAGTAGTTGCTCAGAGTCTAGCTGGACATCCATCTGCTTGTGGGAGGTGGTGAGGGGTTGTGTTTGTATCACTATTTTTTTTTTTCTTTCCTTCAGTTATTAAACTATATTTTTCTTGACCCGTGAGTCGTTTTTGTTTCCCATGAGTTGTTTTTGGTTTTTTTTGCTTTTGCTCTTCCTAGTCACTACCATATCCTGCTTGGTGTGGGAGTCAGTGAGCATTTGGGTGGGTACTTAGTTGCTGGCCAGCGTCAACCCACTACATTAACCTACATCAACATGAGATCTACAAATAGCAGTACGGATGAACCTTGAGGATAAAGAACTGAAACATGTTTGGCAAACAATTAAGTAAGTTACCAAACTGGAGGTACTCAAACCCATCAAGCTCTCCGATTAATTAATTAATTAATTAAGTAACCAAACTGGAGTTATTCAAACCCATCAAGCTCCCAGACTCATTGAACATAGCAGATTTATAGTACTGTAAAGTAGTAAAAAAAAAAAAATTTGGAAAAAACATTAATAACAGAATACAACTTGTACAAGGGTGACTACCAAAGGATGTTCCTGTACTTGCTCACTTAACTTGCTTGCATCCTGAGATGCAGAGCACTAATCAGCTAGCACAGTATCAACACAGAAATGGAGAAAAATAAAGTCAGAAAGCATAGATACCTCATGAATCGACAGAGTATTGTTTGGAAACAGGGTAAAGGCGGCTTTGGGTGAGGTAGACCTTTGTTAAGATAATTACGAATTGCCACTACAATTTGTCTGTGAACAATGTCTTGTGATCTGCCATGTGTCAGAAGTGTTTTCAATAGAGACATGGAGGCATGAATACCATACAAGACGGTGATGCAACCACACCTGCTGTCATATGCAGATGTCCACCACTCATACTTAAAAAAAAAAAGTTAAAGTGAATTGGAATAACTTCATTCTGGGATGTTTAGAGAAATGTTGTTCCAAGCTTTTAAGCTTGGCCTATGAAGCCTAATAAAACAAATGGAGTAGAAATATGATTGCTGTCCACTCCATCCAATCAGGGAATAAAGGGATTAAGAAACATAAACAGGAAAAAGAAAACCTTAACCTTACAAAAGATACAGATATAATGATAAATAAATACAAGGTGGGCATTAATACATTGGAATGTAAAGCTTTCTCATCACTAGCAACTGGAATCAGGTTCCAGAATTGCCTTGCCATGAAAATAAATGGGACTTAAAAATTGCTTGCCACAGCACCCTAAATTTATGGAAAGACTTATGTAACAAGGTGTCTGTAATGGTAGGCTGGACACAACAAACTAACAAGATCCTGTATTCCTGAGATCTTCATATCATGAAAGGGAAATATATTAAGTGACTTTAAGTATGAGGAAAACCTCCTGCTACAAAGATCTGGTAATGCCACTGACTAGCAAAGAAAGCTGCTGGATCTGAGACAATGCATTAATAAGAAAGGTTTCTGGATCTCTCTTCCTGCAAGCAATTAAATAACTGATTAAATAGTTCTCAAAGTCGGAATTTTCATTTGGGAGTGAAGGCAATAAGAAATACCATTTTCCTTTAGACCAAGCAAATAATAAGCATAATAACAAGTATACATAATTTATCTGAGACTTGCTAAAGCTCTGCTAAGGCTTTTTACAATCTAGTACAAATGTTTAAATAAACACAACTAGCAAAATAGTACAACATATATATTGTTTGCTGGAAATATAAACAGAAAAGGGACACCGGGTGCTCTCATTACAAAGGCCTCTGGATCACGGACTTTTTTTGGTTTTTGAAGCAGCAAAGGTATTGATTTAAACTTTCTCAGGGCTAGATTTTTCTGTACTGCGCAGCATCCAGATTCAGAGAAAAAGTTTCAGCTGTTCTCTTTTATGTATGTGCACTACCCTTGCTAAGATGCTGAAAGAAGGTGTTTTTTTTCAAGTACATCTGATGGTGACGTTTGACAACCTGGCCTTTTTTGGGTTCCCGAGTGGCAGTCGAGCACTTAATCAAACTCCAAGTATGAGAGCAAACTGTACCCCAGCTCACCCAGGTGATGATACATTTTATGCGCAAGCAGTTGCACTTCCCCAGCCATCACTCATCGCAGGGATCTATTGGCATGGGCCCTTCCTCAGTAGGGAAGAGACCTACGAGTGTTCTAGACTGGCACAGGTTTTAAAAAAAAAAGAGTTCAAGATAATAGCATAAATAAGTATGCAAATTTGCTTATCGACAGATTATTTTGTACACTGCACTGGTCTTCCAAGCTGGCATACTCTAGTGCGTAAGTCTGTGGTATAGCTGTACTGCAACAGCAAAAAAAAGTAGGCTTTCTGTTGTGTAGACTTGGCTTCCTATTTTTATTTATTCAATTCTACCCTGAAGCTTACACATTAAAGAGGACTAAAAATGAAATGCCACTGACTGATTTTAACTTGTGCATGGTTAATGTCACATGAGAAGAGCTTAATAGTTCAGAAGAGCAAGAGCTTATTGCTAGCACTGGTTTGAAATCTATGATTGTTTTCTGTAAAATCCGTAAGAATGAGGCAGTAGAAATAGCCTTGATCATTGTACTTCTGAAATAAAATAAGGACCTCAGTGATGCAGCTCAGCTAATATGAATCTTAATATTTGCTCAGCAAAGCCTGTGTAAAATTTTGGTATAGCGCGAGATTCAGTTACATCACCGCCAAGACCTCCAAGCTCAAATCAGAATTGGTTTCAGCTTCATTAGCTGACTGAATTTAATGCAAATATCACGGCCATTTTTGCCTTTGAGAAGCAGATTTTTTAAAAAAAAAAACCACCCCAAAACCTGGCCATTTGTTGTACCTGTAACTAAGCACATGAAAAATGTCAGTGTAGCACAGTGAGGTAGTTTTGGGCTTTTTCTGTGTTTTAACTCCATCATGTGTGGAACACATGGACTTCAGCTATTCATTAAAAAAAATTTAAACCCTTTTACCATATTGTGATCTCTTTGGAAAAGAACAGTGCAGGGCTTTCCAGGTTTAGCTTCCAGGCATAAACAAGCTCAGTTGGCTGAACTTATTCAGGAGTATTTAGCATCCATTCCAAGAAAAACATTATTTTGGGCCCAACAGAAGCAGTGTCTGAGTATTGTTTCATTTTTACTGATTGCTGCTTTTCATTTTAGCACTATCTTTTGGTCATTACTCACAGTCTTCAACCAACTTTGGCCTGGTAAAGCAGCAGATGAAGTTGGCAGGCTGGCGAGATTACTGTTTATGAGGTGGACAATACCATCGTGTACCAAGTAAGAATGACTGTGTTGCTTCAGTTGTTCTTAACTAAAGGGTTTTTTTAAACAACTCTCACATCCTTGCTTGATGGATTTTTGTTTGCACTGAAATGAGGTGGAGAAAGTGGGCGTGAATGTGTTTTATAGATGAAATATTCAACTAACAAAGAGACAAAGAAGAAACTGGGACATCAAGTTCTCCCAGAGATCTCCTATGTACTGCTAAAAAGTCAAACTAAATGGTGTTTTCAAAGTCTCTAAATTAGCCTTCTCCCAGTGAAGGCAGCGGTAAAATTCCCAGTGGCTACAAAGGATGTCAGCTTAGGTCACTGTTCTTTAGGACACCAAAAATCCTACCTTTTTAAAAAATATTAATTCTTTGTGTTGCTAATGTCGTACTGGTGTCCTCGGGACCTTAAAACTTCAAATTTGCTTTCTGCTTCCATGAGCTTGTGTTATCACTGTGCCAGCATGCAGGTGGCCAGTTGAGAGGAAAGGGCTGTTTCAGCTGTTGCCTCCATGTAGCCTGGTTGTGCTCTCTGGACTGAATTCCCTGACTGTAAAAATACAGATGATAGCACTTCCCTGCCTACATGGATTATGTGGATTCCTCAAGCTTTCTAGAGATAAAGCAAAAAAGTAACATAACAGGTGATGTCTTGCTGCATATTTTATCTCCTGGCATAGAATCATTACTTCATTATTCAGAAAAATGGAGACACAGACAAGAAAAACAAATTAAAAGCAAAGAAAAAAAAAGCACTATTAATAATAATGAAGAAAACCAAAATGGCATATGACCTGATTTCTAAAAAAAAACCCCAATAATCCCTGCGGATCCACAAACCACTACATTAAATATGATTCTCCGTATGATTAAATGAGCTTCTCTCAACTTGTCTCCTTTACTGCTGCTTAAAGCCATTTACATTTGCTCTGGTCTGCACATACTTACCCAGAAAATGAGATGGGATTGCTCAGTGCATGTACTCCAGTTGCTCCTAGACAAACAAGTTGAAGACTGCTAGAGCACCAACCATTTGGAGAGGAGTCACAGCTGGAAATCAGTAGGTGATACAGAAGGGGAATCACATGGGCAAACACATAAACATAATAGGAATCAGTAGACAAACATGTTTGAAAAAAGAGGGGGAAGTGCTTTTCTAAATTTGCTAAATAGAGACAAACCTTTCCTTGCAAACTGTAATCAAGTCAAATAAAATGTAAAGTAGGACGTTTGTCCCATTTTGCTGAATCACTGTCAATACTGTGCTGTCAGGTACCTCTGGGTCAAGCTGCTGAAGGACCATCAGGAACAATGAGACATGGGGTTTCCTTCTTCTGGCAGCTTTGGTCTGATGCTGTCATCTTCAGGTGTTTCTGTTGCTTGAAAGGGAACTGAAGGAAGCACAAGAATTTTGCTGCCAGGGAACAAAATTTGGTTAAGAGCTCTAGTGCAGCTTTCCGTATCTGTATAGAGGTTTCTCTAGATCAGCCATCACCATACTAATCAAATGCTGAATCGGATAAATTAAGTCAGCATGGGGCTAACCAATTTTCAGAGTTGATAGTGTGCTTTACCCTTCCTACCTTGCCGCAAGTGTTGCTTAATGACCTTGCTGCAGCCAGTGATTTACATGTGTAGTGGTTTGAGCAGCATAGTGAACATGAGGAACATGGCAGTTGTTGTTGCCTCAGAGCGTGAAAAAGTTTGGCACAAAGGTCTGAGTCTTCCTGGTCTTCCAGGGAAGCAGAATCTCTTGGAATCTAACCCTTCACCTCCAGATGTCTCAGGTTCCCCTCCACAAATGAAAATTTTACTTCAGGTTACAAGATCTACCAGATCTGTAGGCAAAACGCTTTGCTATAGTGATGGTTCGCACTATGGGTGGTACCTTACTATTCACATGCAAAAAGCAAACCCCACTGCTTGCTGTCCTTTGAGAGTGTGACTTTCATTTCCCAGGAGTGGCATAATGTTTCTTCTGGAGTGCCATTTACTGATTTTTATCTTTTTTTAGTGTGTACATTTTCAAATGAAATTATTTAGCTTGCAGTTTGCGGTGAGATAAAGCAGACATATAAATGATATTTTAGTCAAAGCCATGGCTCCCAAAGTAGTATTTATTCAAAGATTTGAGACATGCTTTTTCCTAAGGGAGCCACGCTGTTACATATTTTCTTCTTAATCTACTCAGTATTCAGATTTCATTGCCAGCTGGAATTAAATATTAGAAATTTTCATTCTTGTTATAGAGCTGAATTATTATAGAGAATATTATTATTGAATATTTCAGTATACATCCTGTACTTAATCCATTTAACAAACACTAAAAGGAGCCTGGATTGCAGTACCAAGAAAAACTCTGTGATTGTTTTAATCTGAAAGATGAAGAAGATTTGAGGTAAAAAGAATTCAATTAACAAAGGCAAACATAGATGTAAAAAGATACAGACCTCTTTTTTTGCTCTACATCATAAATCACTTTCTTAGAACACATAGTTAAGTTTCAATGTTTCCAGCTGTATTGCTGGTACGGAACATAAACTCACAAGCTCTTGAAAACTTTGCATCTGCTTATGCCCTCAGGTTGGTTTCCCTCTTGTTTCATGCTTGAGTCCTGTTTCTCTTCATTACCCCCATGGCTGCCCAGGACCACTTCCAGAGACGTGCATGCCATGAGGCAGCATTTGCCAAGGCTGGCTTCATGGACGCTAGCAAGCTATGCCAGATCTTAAGTTTTTCAAAAAAGGAAGGCTCTCCTCTCCATGCCAACAACATTGCCAAGACTCCATGGGAGCTCTGCAGTCCAGTTTGTCCTGTCAGGAACTGCACCCTGTCTCTGACAGGGATGGTGCCATCGCGCCTCTAGCCATGACCAATTGTACTTAAGACTCAGTAGGCCCCAACACATACATGCACAAGAGGTCTCTGCACGAGACTCTGAGGCTACCAAACTGACTAAATAGACAATGTTGGGTGAGATTAATTCCACTTCGGTATTTCAGAGCCAAGTAAGAGGAACAATCTGAGTAGATACTGAAGACTTGGTTTGTTTTGGTTTGTGGTTTTTTTTGTAATTCTGTTCAAATTACAGTATTAATTAGTTTTTTTTTTTTTAAAAAAGTTTCAGGTTTGTTTTTAAAAAGGCATTTTGTGTGCAAAAAAAAAAAAATAAAATCAGTTTAGGAAATTTTAAGTCCGATTCACACATTTCTATAGAAATTCCAGCATTCTTCCAGTGTCAGCAGAGCAATAATCCTGATTTTTTCATGTCCTTTAAAGTGTGAAAACTATGAGACTCTTACTGTATACAGAAGTCACGTTTACAGCCTGTACCATCTCAAACTTTGTGCGCGTATGCATACAGATCTGTATGTATTAACACAGAGACGATCAGGATGTGTTCTATAAAAATCTGCAGGATACGCATTTTATTTTGGTAGGGTATAAATCTGGACTGTGTGAAGAAACCCTATGTGACAAAAGCCTATAAAGTCAGTCTCTAAGAGTGGACAATCTTGAGTCAATGCTGGAACTCCTTTCTTTATTCTCCTTTCCTGCCCTTGCTTATGTCTTAGATGAATGCCCATAATCCCGTCCTCTGACAAAGTTCTTCCAAAGAAAGAGATGTTTCTGTTCCGGCCTTATGACTCATGCCTGCCGTGCACTACTCAGGCCAGAAAGAAATCCAGGAGCTGATGATCTACAGTCCACTGACTTCAATGGACTTGATCCAGGGGCATAAATTACCTATTTCTATGTGACAATTCAAACATGAACTTGTTAACGGCAGGCTTTAGCTCAGTGAAGCTGGCTTACAGTGAACAAGAATATATTTCTCTGTAAGAAAAACACTAAAAAAAAAGTAATAAATGGGAGATTCAGATTGCTTTTATTCCAAATGTTTGTGGATATGAAATATAGTGATGAGCTCCCATGTAACACACTATCAAAGCAAAATTAAACATTGTGATTTTTTTTCTCTTGCCCGTTGGCAACTAGCCGTATAAATTATCAAACAGACCCAGGTATAGGAAATTAAATCATGAAATAATCAGAGCTCAGTAAAATATCCCCATTAAGGTAATGAACTTCAATGAGCTACACTGCAGCATTCTATTGCAAACCTACATTTCAATATAGCTACTTCTGTATACATTTTAGTTCACCAGTGCCAAAAAGGAAAATGTCGTTTAAGAAATAGCCATTGTCCTTTTGTTGCCACTTCCCTTCTCTCTCATTTTCTAAATTCTACCACTTCACACTCTCATTTTTTGTACCTCATGCCTTCATCCATTTGTTTCCTCAGACTTTAAATGTCATTGCCAGCTGGGAAAGCTGAGAACTCCACTGCTTTTAGCAACTGGACATTTTTGTAGTGAGCCTGGGATTTTTTTTACCTTTATCTTCTTGCTCTGCACTGACTGATAAGAGGCACACCCATATTTTCAGGACTCTACACATGCCATACAAAATATTAATTCAGACTCGACAAAAGAAGTCTATTGCCCTGGAATTTATTTTGTCCTAACAGTATGTTTTAACTAAAGGGCTAGCTAGCCTCTCAGCTTGGAGTTTGAATCAGGTGAAGAAATGCATGGCCCACCCAACGTCTTTGTACTCATTCACTTTATGTTAAATGAAAAAAATGAAATAAAGTTTAAATCTTGATCACTTTATTTATTGTGCGTTTCTTTTCCAAAACTTACATGGCATGTTGGATGTGGACAGTACCCATTTCATTTCAGAGTAAGACAGCAATGTAAAGCACACCAAACAGTAAGATTGTTGAAGCTTGGAAATGCTGGCAAGCTTTACTCAGTACTGTGTTAAAACTGCATTTTCAGAAATATACCTATATTCTAATTCAATTCAGGAGAATGATGATAGAGAAAACCCCTGAGAAGTCTCCTGCTGCCTTCCTGTGCAGTGTCCAAAGTATTAGTGTAAGTAGAAGGAAAATGGAGGCCTGTGAGTCTAGCTTGCACAACACTTAATCGGATCCAGTCACCACTGCAACAGCAACTGTGGTCAGAGCTGAAACTGCATCCTTAGCTAATCTTCCAATAGTAACAAAGTCTATCATGGGTACATTGGCAGATTTCTGTCGTACATTAAAAACACACAAGCACAAACATGGCATAAAGCTGGATGTTTCGGTGAGAATTTGGTTTGAAAACAAGACCCCTGCAGAAAGCCTGTTATGAAGGAACCCTGAGAAAACACTGAAAAGCCACAGTCTTCCCCACTGCCAAAAAAAGTTAAGAAATACTGTTTCAGAATCAAATGTTGTGCTGAATGAGCAAGGGAGCGGTCAAAGAAAAAACAGCTGATGCAGGAAACATCCTCCACCCTCCTTGATGCTCATGCACTCACACACACGTATGCAGTCTGCTCCCCTCACAAGAGTTACGAATTCCTGACTATAAATGTCAAGCAAAGGTCCTCATGGTGACAGACTGCAAAAGTTTGTAATCATGTAATTTACCTCTCTTTGTACTGTGATGAGAAAATCTGTCCATTAAAGCAATTACTATTTTTACTTAGTGGATTTCAAACCCTTGACATAACTTCAGTGTGCTTTTGGTATGATTGTATATGCAAGGAAGCAAAACGCAACAAACTGGGCCAACTTCTGAACTCTGTGTTCTGAAATCACTGGGAATTTTGTTTAAACCAGGAGCTCAGAAGTTGGCCCCAACGAAAACAAGCTTTAGCAGCAACGTGGGTTGTCCTCAGCACTACTAGTCAAACCAGTGATCTCCCATGCAGGTTCTGTTCCACTCCAGGCCACAGTTCCAGCACCACTCAAATCTGCATTGAGGGCGAGGACATTTCATGTGCATGCAGCCACCTGCAAAACAGCAACAGAATGCCTTTGGTACTTGGCAAACACTTAGAGATGTTAAACAACAATTAACAGTTTTCAAATCAACTTTCTTATGCATTCATTTACTAACCAAGTAGAATATTTAATAGAAGCACAAACCTGAAGAATACTTTTCCTGGGCTCTCTAAAACCTGCTGCTCCCTCTCTTACTGGGGTGTAATGTGCTGGTCTCACTTGAGGGACTGCAGAAGCAGGAGGAAATTAAAAGAGACTGTGCTAGGAATAGGGAAAAGAGATGACAGTCTGTGGCCTCTCAAAGCAGTCATGGAGGTGTCTGCTCAATGATACTCTACCCTAGCCCAGCCGTGAGCCAGAAGATGAACAAAATTCAATTATTTTTTGAATTTGGGTGCAACAACTGAGAGATCTACAAAAAGAATAAATCAGGAGTTACAGACTTTGGTGGCTGACTGCTGATCGTATCAAAATGGCATTAGTCATTTAAGTTGATTTCACCTTCTCAGTAAAGCAGCCTTTTGATAGCGTCAATATTTCTTGTGTGTTGGGTTTCTTACTTGCTCATACTGTGAGAGCAGCTTTAATCTCTCCGCTCACAACCTTGATCAAATGTTTATTTTGTAATATATAAAACATTAACATTGTCAAAGGTCAATACAGAAGTATACTTCAAATGGAAATTATGTTGCTTACCACACAAAGAGATCTGTTGTATAATTCCAGCTGAAAGAAAAGCATGCAGTATGAAAAAATGCTGAAATGTCATCTTGGTTTGACTCCAGATGGTGGTTAAGAGGCACAGGGAGGTGTGTTCCGTACTGTACAACCTACTACCCTTACACCACTTTTTTTATAAATGCCACTCCAGAACGATTCTCAGAAGGTAAAAACAGCAGGAGATACAAGAACTGGTTTGTCAAAATAGGCCTGTTTCCTTCATCTGACAGAGAAAACTAGCTGTGATGGCAAGGTCTATTCATTCATTTGTATCTTCGTGTAAGAGATGAAATTTGCCAGATATTTTAAATGTAAGCATAACAATGGCCAGCCTCCATCTTACACTTTATTTAAGCTTTAGATCCAATCCTCCCCTGCAATTTGCATTAAGCCATCACTGGGTAAAACACATCTCAGTCCCGGCGCAGGAACCAAACCCCGATGGGCACTCTCTGTCAAACGTGTGCTCTACCTGCTAAGCCACATAGGCCCTGCTTTCTCTGCTGCATGGCAGCTGAGATCAGCAGTCAGAGTGGAGAGTGCCTCAAGCTGGCCTGCAGCTTTCTGAGTACAGCAGTCCTCTGGGAGACAGTGATGTGTGTTTAAACTCACTCAGACTGGGAATTAAGCTGTGGGATAGTGTTTCGCTCTTTCACTTGAGCTATTACAGAAAAGTTATTGGCATACAGAAGGATTCTACAATGCCTATAGCTATACAGGCTATTATAGAAAAGTTATGAACATAGAGAAATATAGGCTATTCTAGGTAAGTTATTGGCATTGTCACTTTCCTTTGTAAAAGATAAGTGTCCACAGAAGCATTTGGGGATGGGGGGGAAGGCAGAATTATTCTCTTGTCTGTAGTCAGCATACGCCTCCGAAATGAAGATTGTTGGCAGACCTCAGTCTACAGCCATCAGCCTCTTGACACCAGCTGGACTTAGCTAGAAGTGCTCCTTTCAGTTTACAAATAACAGTCTAGAAGCTGAAATGACCAGAGAAGAAAGCAAGCACTGCTTTTTAAGCTTCATGCCTTAATTCGCAGAATCGCTGAGGTGGGAAGGCACCTTCAGAGATCATCTGGTCCGACCCTCTTCCGCTCAAAGGAGGGTCAACTAAAGTAGCATGTTTAGGGTTGCATAGAGTTGGATTTTGAATGTATCCTAGAATGGAGACTCTTTCTGGGCAACCTGTTCCAGTCTTCAACCACCCCAACAGTAAAAGCGTTTTCTTATGTTTAAATGGAATTTCCTGTGCTTCAGTTTATGGCCATTACCTTCTGTGCTTTCAGCGGGCACCACTGAGAAGAGTTTGGCTCTGTCTGCTTTGTCTCTCCCATCAGATATTTATTTATCTCTTTCATCAGTCCTTTTATGATGTTTGTAGCCATTCATTAGATGCACACTAGTCCATGTCTCTCTTGTCAGGGGGAGCCCAGAACTGGACCCACCACTCCAGGTGCATCTCACCAGTGCTGAGCAGAGGGGAAGGATCACCTCCCTTGACTTGTTCCTCTTCCTAATGCAGCCCAGGATGCTGTTGGCCACTTTTGCTGCAAGGGCACGTTGGCTGGCTCATGTCCAGCGTGTAGTCCCCCTGGACACTCAGGTTCTTTCCATCATGTTGGCCCTCAACCTGTAGCAGTGCATTTCCCTTTGCTGAACTTCACGAGATTTCTCTCAGCCCATTTCCCACCGTGTCATGGTCTCTGTGAATGGTAGCACCATCAGCTGATTCCACTGTGTTGAAACATTTTAGCCTGCTGCTGTGGCTTTGGCGTTTTGCATTGCAAAGCACTATCCTGACACGTGTCAGGCTATTAGCGAGAAATGGGCTTTTCCTGCTTATTATCCATTTTCAATAAATATTTTCTTTCAAAGATAAAAACTATAATGGCCTTTATTTCTTTTTTGATACATTGGGGATTTTTACAGGCAATTTCCCTAAACATCAATGGGAGTTTTGTAAATGGTGTCAAATAGGGATATCCTGTTTGTGACATGTGACAACTGCCTGTAATTTGACAGTATAGATTTTGTAGGAGATTCCAAGAGAAAGTAAAGGTCCTAGTACTGCGTCAAGCCTTACCAGAAATTTTATTTATTTAGCTATGCACAAATTATTAAATATGAATAGTCACAACAATTGTTTGTCTCTTTCTGATCCTGTTCAAACTTCAGATTTCCATCCTGTTTTACAAGTCTCTAAATAATTTTTCTAACCTACTCTTCTGTTACCTCAGTTCCGCTGCCCACCTTGCTCTCCACACTTTGCCAAATCTTGTCTCACCTTCCCACTCTTGAATCCATGCTTTCTTCTGCTCTTGTGCTTGAAGAAGTTTCCCACTTCCATCTGCCAACTGTCTCCTTTTCTTTCATCAAACCTCAGATTTCAGGATTTTGTCCTATTTCTTACTCAGTAATATTTCTGTGGTATCACTTTGCTTGAAGTGTTCTCACCTTTCATGTTACATTGTCTTATTTTGGCGTTTTCAGAGTCCCATTTGAATAAATGATGCCACAAAACTAAGAAGCTATACTTACTATTTGTATAACATTTTGGGAATCATTTTAAGGTATCTTGATTAACTAACATAAATACAATTAGATCTTGCAACAGCATGAATCTATAGAGTATAGCCTATTTACTGTTCCTGTTCCCCTTTTTAACCACACCACTGCCAGCAGATTAATTTTCTACCTATACGGTAAGCATTGATTAGTGCAACCACTTTGTCAGGACTCATGTTAATTCCTCTGGCTTGCTCTTCTACTCTGAGCATGTCACGGGGTTACGATTAATCTCATCTAAATTCAGCTATATACTGTGTAGACATCTGCAGCAGGACTAATTCTCCACATCCCACTTTCAGGTGTGATTCTTCTGGCCTACATTAGACACATGTTCTGTTTCATTCTGAGATGAGTTTTACCCTACAAATGTCTATTTTTTCCAGTGACAATGGAAAATCTAGACAACTAAGTTGGGCATTCAGTCATATGAATGCTATGTCCAGTGCCTCTCTGTGCCTCATTTTCCCTACATATAAAACAGCCAGGCATTTTGTGAGGCTTGATTAACAGCTTTAGAACTGAGTGATTTAGATTTAGTGATTTCCACATAATTTAGATAAAGTGACAGAGAGAAGATTCAAGCTCTGTGTGCTCTCCCTTTCTTGAATAATAGTATGCATATATACACATGCACATTCGCACATTTGAATTGTAAAATGAATTCAGAAGGACAGTTAAGTATGAGATATCTAATAAATTTACCATTTTTTTCTACTGGAATATTGCAGTTGGGGCATGGCTTGGTTGTCTTCTTGATTGTTTCTCTAGATGCCTCTTCCCATCGAGCTTGCATGGCTGCGTGTTCATCAACAATGAAGCCCTGCGAAGAGAAAGAAAACACACCTGTGGGCACAATACTGAAAGGCTGTGCTGGGACGTGATATCTACACTGAAGTGATAACTTTACCCACAAGAAACAGACAGGAGTGACTACAAGGCCAGGTAGGCTGGACTTCGTGAGAGATGCAGAGTCTTTGCTTCAAAACGCAAACTTCTTTTCTCCCAGTATTGGGTTAGATCCCAGGCTGCAGGATGGTGGGGGGAGCTGCAGCAGCTGGGACGCGTGCCAACCTGTGGGATCCTTCCTACATCCAGCTGCAGCACAGGCTGCATCCTCCATACTACTCCCTGCCCTGAGTGGCAGGCAAAGGCCCGACAGGAGGACACAGAGGCATCAAGCTTTGTACAAATGCACAAAGGCAAGTAAAGGAAAATGCGAAGCCTTCGAAGCAGGAGTCAGACAAATTTGGCTGAAACATGATGTTACGCACCGTAGGTTTGATTCTGCTTCAGGGATTAAAGCCCTTCTTTTAAGAAAAGCGAAAACATCACCGCAACACTCAATAATGCAGAATGGTGGGGTCCCTGGAAGGAAATTGTTTTTCACAGTAAAGTATACCCCTTTGTTTCGGAGGTCTAGTTTTCATTCAAACATAAATCTATATAAATTTAAGAGGTCTTAAGGGGCAGAAAGAAGAAACACAAAAATTTTGGAGAAAAAGTAAAAAAAAAACAAAAACCAAACCAACCTAGTGAACAATGAAAGCAAGTAGCTCCCCAGATAGAACGACACAGATGGAAAAAGTCACCATGAAAACGGCTTTAAAAGGGACTTCTGTGTTTGTCCTACTTATGACTGGGACAAAAATTACATAATCTACACAAGTGTCCTACTTGGCAGTTCTCTACCTAAAACGATAGTACAAGGACAAAAGAGAAGGCAGTGCCTTGAGTCATTTCTATCACACAAGGTTGGTAACTATGCAAATTGTAACTGGAAACTATGTGTGTAGGTTCCAGCCTTGAAGTTCTGCTCTGTCCATTCATAATGTGGGTTTTTTCAAGCATGTGGGAAAATTATGAGCTTATGCTATGTAATTTGTAAAAATTCCCATAACTTCCTTGTGTACACCTGCTACATACTTGCATGTATGGATAGACTTCTAATATTTATTTACATGGATAATTAAAAAATTGTATTTATACAATAAATAAGACAGTAAAATGAAATTGGCCCAAATTTTAAATATGCAACACAGCCACAGCTCCTCTAGATTTCTGTTCAGCTCATACTGATGGAACCTGTGAGTTGTTGCAGTGTTAGTGAGCAAGACCTAGATTTCATTTCAACATCAACAAAACTTAGTTTCCAGCTCATCTGGTGGTCATTGCAATACGCATCTTAAAAAAAAGGAAAAAAAATCCTAAAACACAACAAAACAAACAGGCCTTTTCTAATCAGCAAACCTCAAACATGTGTTTATGGTGTTATTTCTTTTACTTTTGTCGTGGTTTGACCTTGGCTGGGAGCCAGGTGCCCATTAAGCTACTCTGTCTCTTCCTCACCCTTTCTTCCTCTCAGCTGAACCACAGGGAGAAAATAAGATGAAACTTGTAGGTTAAGATGAAGGCAGTTTAAAGAAAAGCAAAGCAAGGCCATGCATGGAAAGCAACAGAAAACAAAGAGTTATTCTCTACTCCCCATCAGCAGGCAATGTCCAGCCCATACGGGGAAGCTGGGCTCCAACAGGCATGGCGGTTGCTCTCAAGGACAAGTCAATGCTGCCACACCCCCCATTTTTCTAGCTATTATTGTTGAGCTGATGTCATATGGTATGGAATATCCCTTTGGACGGTGGGGGTCTGCTGTCTTGGTTGTGTCCCCTCCCAAGATCTTGCCCACCCCATCCCACTGGGAGGTGAATGTTGAAAAAACAGCCTTGGTGCTGTGCGAGCCCTGCTCAGCCGTAGCCACAACATGGGGGTGTTATCAACACCTTTCTAGCTCTCACTACAAAGCACAGCGCTATGAGGGCTGCTCTGGGGAAAATTAACTCCAGCTCAGTTTACTCAACAACTCTGAGTCCAATAATAGGAAATCAGTATAAACTGGAGCATAGGAGGTTCCAAGTAAACGTAAGGAAGAACTTTTTCACAGCGAGGGTGACAGAGCACTGGAATGGGCTACCCAGAGAGGTTGTGGAGTCGCCCTCTCTGGAGACATTCAAAACCCACCTGGATGCGTTCCTGTGTGACCTACTCTAGGTTCCTGCACTGTCAGGGGGGTTGGACTAGATGATCTTTTGAGGTCGCTTCCAACCCTTAACAGTCTGTGATTTACTACCTACATCAGTCTCCTCAGCCCTTGAATTAATTTTGCTGCTCCTCACTTAATATTCTCCAATTTGCTAATATTTTTGATGCAGAGGTGACAAAAGTGAACAAAGTCTTCTCAACTGTGTCCTAGAAGTGACTTCTGCCTCTGGAGGGGAAACTCGGCCCTGCACCCTGCTGGATTATTCAGCAATTTGCCAAAAGGATGACCTTTATACAATGGCACATTAGCAAGTTCTGGGAAATAGAAAAAGCTGCTCAGGCTAATAGCAAAGAAGATAACCTAGTATTGATCTCGCAACACTCTGCTCTTTAAGGAAGGATGACTCTAGCAAGCAATCTGAGCTAACCAAGAGAGGCCTGAACACAAGATGGGGAAATTGGGGAAGGCTTGACCAGGGCCTCAGTTTGCCCAGTGACAGAAAGAAGATATTATTTTCATCTCATTGTACTGGGAATTAATTACTTAGCATCCATACAGATGATTGAAGATGAAAATCACTACAGCAGTGACAAAACATTACTATTCTTTTTAGAGTAAAGAAATACTTCTGGGCTTCTCTCTCACAGGAAAAACCCTGAAACATTTCTAATTTTTGTAGTCAACCCAGAAGAGCTTCACAGTGGCTGGAATTTGGATTATTTCCCAAATAATCCAAATCCAAACTTGGAAACATACTTTTCCCTGTCTTCATGTCTTTGTTGTGCACTAAAAGCAAATGACACTGAGGCAAAATTTCACATGCCAAACTGCTAATTTGATTTGTATAAAAGTATTTGATCTTAGTCCTGGAAACAAAAACAAGCTCGGGAGAGCTCAGGAATAAATAAAATAAACAACTTCAAATAACACATATGCAATTCACCAAGAAAGAAGAAATTGCTGAAAACAGCAGAGTGAGTTATTATATTAGTATCTGCCATTCCAAAAAATTGTAGCACAAAATAGATGAAGCAGTGTGATAGTTTCAGCCCATTAGAGCTGAAACATCCCTCCTATGCCCAGTCTTGCTGAATGCTAAGTTAAAAACTTCCTGCTGCAGGAAGCAAATGCAGAGAAATGGTACAGTGAAGAAATCACACCACACTGATCTATGAGCCTTCAGTGTTCATGTGCTTTATTTAGAACTCCACAATGACTGCAAGCACACATATATTTATCTGCATTTTTTCCTAAATGAATAAAGGAAAGGTGTATGGCAGTTCTCTATTACAAGTGTCTATTTAAATCACATTCTTTCATCCTAAACTAGCAAAGCTAATCTCCTTGACAGCTGCCTAGGTAAGAGAGCAGTCTATCAGGCAGAGGTGGCTCTCACTTTATTTGACCTGCCTGGTCTTGGACAGGAAGTTCAGAGATGCTCCACGTGTGCATCACATGTCAGTTCACTGAGGACAGGAGATTTTTATCACTTGTGATGCTGACCCCATGCAACATGCTCTAGTTCCCCAATCGTTACAAAATATTTGTCCTAGCACTAGTGAAAAGCTACCAGATTCCATCCATGCCACTTTATGAGTATTTTTTTTTTTTTGGTCCTCAACTGCACTGCACATTATGACCAGGAAATTAATATCCATAAATAACAGGAACCTACATGTTTCAACATCCCCTCTGCAATATCGCCTTAGTGAGACAGGGGAAAAGGTCTGTCTTGCTACCTTTGAGTTACACTGAAGGACACAGATTTACCTCTGTTTCTGTGTGAGCGCTTTGGAAAAACTAGCAGGGATAGAGAAGCCACAGAACCTGCTGAGCACCATACAGCAATACAAGAACATGTACATGGAACACTTTTTATGCAGTACAGTACTGGAAAAAGTCTTACAAAGACAGAAAGCATCTTGAAATAGAAATAAAGTGTCCTTAAAGCAGCATTGCATTCAGGGAATAGGGCACACATCAACTTGTCAGCAGAACTAAATAAAGTATGTGTTCACAGTCAGCAACTAAGTGGTACCATCCACATTAAAACCATTTATGGCAAAACTTCTTGTTCAAAATACTGGAAGCACTAGATATATGATGTTAAAGTCCAACATCCACTGCATTATATACTGTCTTATGTAAGAAGACTTCTATTATGATCGTGCTTATTGTGCCTAGCATAGACAATACCTGAAAACTGAAGACCCTTGATTCAGAATAGAATATGAAGCTGTTAACATTGTGTTCTGCTTAGCTTTAGTGAATGTAATTTCTGGACTCCTGCTTGCTTGCTCTTGGTTCTTAATTCCTTTCTGATAAGCAAAAAAAGCTGCATAAATCTGTGTCCTACTGCAGCTTTTTTAAAATCAGAAATACCTTTCCTTCTGCTCAAAAAATGCTTGCATGTAAAATAATTTTCCTTGGAAAAATAAGATTTTTTTCTTTAAACAAATAGAAATATGTAAAATTATGGCTTTATGAGAAACACAGAGTTTTAGAAAGGCGTAGATGTCTCATTTTCTAGCATAAATGTGAGAATAACTATGGATATTTGAAAGTGTTTGAAAGGACAACAAACAATAGTTCATTGTACACAAAGCAATGTTCAACTCACCATAACATTTAGATTAACACAGCCCACTAACGATTTTGGGCTAGAGCTCTAAGAAAAGCAGCCTGATCTGTTTCAGTCTGATTTACCAGTGATGGTGGTAGTGCAACTTAAGTTACTTTTGTTTCCTCAGCTTCTACTGGGCTGGTTTATAAACATGTTCACATGACTTAAACTCCTGTCACATTCAGCAGTGCCTTTTACTTCAGTTTTTGGGGAAAAAATAGCAGAGATCTAGAGCACTAAACAGGCTAGAGAGGATTTGGAAAAAAATGCATTACTTGAATCATTTGAGAGTCAAAATCTCTCAAGAGAAGGTGTGCTTAGCTAGGCAACTAGTGTTCTAGTCCAGAGAAAGATTTGAACTAATCAAAACACTGAAATGTGGCTATAGATAAAGACTAGGAAAGATATCTGTGAACAGGAATATCTTTCCCATACATGAAAAACAGAGATGTCAGTACCACAGTGATCCAGTTAAATTCACATGAAGCAGTTCTGTGAGCCAGTTTGTCTGGTGTGCCTAAGGAGTTCGTTCTGCCATAGAAAATGAGCTGCTTTGTGATGACAGAAACTAGCTAAAATCAGTGATAGACACAGGGTAGTGGATCTGATACAAGAGACTTTCACTAAATAAAATCAGAGCACTCTGGATTGGTGGCGCTGCACATCAAGGCTCTCACTCTGCATGTTGAGGCCGTTCGTACCATCACAAATTAAATTCAAGTAGCTGGTGAATATTGAATTTACACTGCTCCAAAGTAGAATATTGAATCTAATACAGGTCATTCCTATATAACTGTTTTCCATGAGTGGAATAGAGAACCTGTCTTCTCCTGTACGTGGCAACACAGCTGCAAATGACTCTCAGCTTAACCTCATAAACAAAAACAGCCTGCCACATCTTTTTACTTTATTGCTGCCCAAAATAGGAAAACTAAAATTCTCTTTCTATAGTTCCCATCTGTTTCTCTTTAGACAGAAAGTTAAGACCTGTTCTTTATTTATAACACAGAGATTAATTCTACAAGACATTTCCCAATTATAGCTTTCTTGCTCCTTGAATTAGGCATCTGTGAGTCAAAATGTCCTGTGCTTGACATTATGAATATACCAGCTACTAAACCCCTAAGCCTCAGTTTCTTTTCTAATTGCTTAAGATACTTTGAAATCAAGCTAGGTGTGCCATTTTTTTGTATAGCCATGTTTTATTTAACTTTTTAAATGTATCTGATGGGAAAAAAAAGATCAATGATCTAATAATAGATGTTCCACATTTCATACTGTGACACACGACTCATTGAAAGATGTTATTCATGATAAACCTCTTCAGTAACTTTTTCTTTCACTAAAATGCAGTGAAATAATTCATGGGTTTTGTGGTCAGCATTTACTATTTATCATTTTGATTAATTTTCTTCTTTTTTTTGAGTACAGAAAGAAGCTTTCATATAAATGCTGCATGTTTCTCATTTTAACACGTGCCTGTAGTACATGATTTCCAATTTGTTTTCCCTAACAATTCACCCTTCACTAAAGGTTCAAGGAAAAAATGACTTTGCTGCTTCCTTCAGCAGGTCAGGTGACATATGCAATTCCTTAATTTCACCAGCATTATGTCTTTCTGGTACAATTTAATATGCACATTGCATAGTTTTTCAATTTCACAGCCATACTGTAAGAAATACATTGCGCTAAGCCTGATTTTTATTAAGTGTTAGCTAAATGTTTAATATCTTAGTATTACAATAATTCAGCTAGGGGTATTTTGAAAGTACCTTCATCTGGGAATTCCACATTACAATAAAATTCTGAAATATCTTGTCCTCACATTGAGCCAATATATTCTGCTGCATAATTACAGCAAACTGCTACCTACATAGAGACCAGCCTTCACAACCTTACACGCTTGCTGGGAATCTACAGGCATAAGAGATTAGACAGATGTTCAGTGGATGGAAAGGGAAGCCTAGCAAGCAATGTCTGTATATTTTATACCACCTACTGGTAACTTCAAGACCTGCATTCTTGAGGCAATGGGAAAAAAACATGGGCTCCCGAGGGAGCCAGGAGTTTTTCCAGGAACAACTTTCTAAAAGACTTCAGCAAGGTACCGGGTTAGGTGACTTTCCTGGACATGTGCACATACATGGCCGTGCTTTTACACCATACCTGTGCCACAGAAAGCATTTATGGGAAGTGATCAAATGGGTCTGCTTCAGAGCTGATCATCTGCCTGAGAGCTCGTGACTCAGTGAGGTTTGAGGCCAGAAACTCTGCTTGGGGCTGCAGCCAGGTCCCCGGTGGCATGTGCTGATTCATAGGATCAGGTCCACACTGACTCAGCTGAGGCACTGCACGACTTCTGGTTTGGTCTGATGGGTTCCTGGGCTGACAGGGATCTGGATAAATCTTATACTGTCAGTGGCAGAAAAGCGTCATATGTGGATCCTGCATGAGTACTTTAAGCACTGGACCCCACATAACAAACAGCTGAGGCTTGATTTGAAGGTGACAGGTTTGGGGATAGGCTTTGGGATTTGGGTGACCAAGGCTTCCAGCTTAAGGGCTACAGCCAGGACAGGCAGCATCCCACAGGTTTGGAGTAGAGTTGAAGCTAAGTTTTATAGCACTTGCTATAAACTTACACTGAAATAGATCATAGATGAGGCTTTAGAACATGCAGCTTTGCGGCTCAGTAAAAATGCTGTTGCGGTTTCTTGTAAGAAGCCAGCACCACAGGCCTCAGAACCCATCAGGCTTTCTCTGGACTTGTCATGGCCTGCCTGGAGATTTGGTTTAGGAAGTGACAGCAACTATCTAAAGACCAGGCGACTATTTCCTATTTTGCTTTTATAGAATTTTCTATAATAGCATAGTTTAAAAATGTTACATGTATTTTTGTAACTGACAGGAGTAACAAGTATATGTATAATGGGCACAATGGACTATTTCTGTTCCTATAGTAAAACAGTATGCAGAGGAGTAGAGATATGGGATGATAGAGGAGGCCTTGAAAGCACAGGGAGAGGATGATACGAGAGGCCCCAGCGCTATAAACAGCTCTCCAGTGGTCAGTTACCCAAATGCAGCCTTGAGAACTCAGTAAAAACTGTCTTAGAGATAACAAAGAGAACAAAGACATAACCAACTTAGGTAAAATGCACCAGAGTTAGTGAATTTGAATCCAACATTGACTTGCAAACCAGTGAAGGAAGCGTTAACAAACTTATAAAAGTGACCTTAAGCAGATCATAGAGTAATAAGGAAAAAAAAACATCAGTATTGACATCATGCTCCTCACTATGCCAGCCCATCCCAGATTGAAACTGTTGAGCCCAGGACTCAGAGAGGCAGTGGAAGGTTAAACATAACACAATAGAGAAATAAGCATTAACAGAAAGTTTGTGTATCCCTTATTTTAACTATACATAATTTAAACTATAAATCCTAGTGCTATTGTGAAAGAACTAAAAATAATTATTTGATTAGCTTTCTAAGACTTTGATAAGATTAACAATAATACATTTACTTTGCATATACAATGAACTTGCTTTGAAGTTAACACCTTTAGCAGGTGATGTAATAAGATGTCAGAAATTCACGCAACCTATTCTGTAACCTCTGCATAAGAAATTGGTAACAATTTTTCGCTGCACCAGCAGCTTCAGATGTATGTTTAGTACTGGATTTTGCTGGATTCCATGGTTTGCAGGGCCAGGGTTGATAGAACTAGCTGGAATTAAGGCTTGGACTAAGACTAGCTATGGTCTGACAGGATTTTTAAGTAGCGTGGGTTGGAACATGGAGTAGGAGAGGCTATGGGACAAGCTTTAAGTCTTCAGCCACCATGGAAGTTTTATCTAGGCGTAGGTTTACAGCTGCTGCTAGGCTAGGGTTAACAGTGGAGTTTGTTCAAATGAGATGAACTAGATTTATGTCTGGGTCCTGGATTTGTGGGATGATGAATTAGAGATCAGATATTCTTTTAGGTTCAAGCTTTTGAATGCAGGTTATTGGAGGGTTTTGTGTATAGCTGTACTACAGAAATCTATCATAATGTTTAATTTAGTCTCTCCTAAATTCACAGCAACCTCTGAAAAAGCAAACTTGCTAAAAAGCCATTACCTTTTTATAATCACACACTCACTGGCTTGACAGGACAAGATAATCAGCAGCTAAAAATATCTTGGCCAAAGTTTTTCCATAGAACCATCTTTAAAACATATCTTCTTATAACTCATTTCATCCAGTTTGTGTACATTTTTTTCAAACATTTATGTCTCTGCGCCCCACATTCTATACACTTATTTACATATGTACCACTTTTACATCAGTGCCATCGCTATTTGCTTACCTTGCAGGTGTCTTACCAACATGCCCAGCACAAAAACAGTCCTGGAAGCTCCTCTGTATGCGTTCAAAACTAATGTATGGTCACATTTTATTGTCCAGTCACTAGTGAGCAAGAAGGTGCATAACTTATCCTGATAAAAAGCAAACTGTCTAGAAAGGCTTTGTGCTAGGAAAGCTAGGCTGATCTTAAACTGGGGACTTAGAGAGGAAGCTGGTTTATGACCAGATTCTGCATCAGCATAAACTGTCTGTGGGCGAGGTTAAAAGGGGCCAGGAACCACATAGCAGGGACTATGTGATTATTTCTAAACCTAAATTTGGCTGCAGTCACCTTTACCGTGTCATTGATTCCATCATACACACTGCCTTTTAATCCATCAAATATGATTACCTCTCTCATCTCAAATTTCAAACAGCTCCAAAAGGCTGCAATGGTTTTAAAAGAAACCTTCTCAACTCAAGTTGCCATAGATATGTTTGGTTTTTTTTTCCCCTGAAATTATGTAATTTACATACTAAGCTGTGAAATAATCAGCTCTGCACCAGTAAATGCTTAAAATGAGATTTCAATGCCCTATCAGGCCTGAAAATTGACATTTCAGTAGAAAGGGAAGATTTTATCCATCCCAATGGACCATACAGTATCTGTCTATAGATCTGAAAGATCATGATATGCTAGAATTTAAAGCTAGGCTACTCTGCATGCCTGATTCTACCCCAAGCAGCAAGTAATGCCCTCTTAAGTCCCACCTCTATAAGATTCAAATCCCTTTATTTCAAATATCCTTAAGCACCACATGTGGTACCTGCTTCATCCCTCCTGCGCTCTGCAGCAACAGCTGCCCTCTTCCTTCCTCCTGCCAACTGACGCCATTCCCCCTTCTCTGCTGCCCTTCCTCCCTTCACAGTCTCACCAGCTCCACTTGATCTCTGGCTTCCTCCTTACACTCTCTGACATTTGGCCAAGCATGAGCCCCTTCCACTACCACTATTTATGATTCTTGGACCCTCATAGTTGTCTCATGTCATCTCACAGGCTTATTCTCTTTCTTATCTCTTCCTTCTTCTCTTCCTGCAGCTTCTATTATATCTCTGGCAGGCCACTTCCATCAGCTCGTCGCTTTCACAGACACTTGAATACTTCTGTATCAGGCTCTACCTCTGATTCTGAGGGATTTCCTTCTCCAAGGCTTTCCAAATTGGCGTCAGGATTCGAGGGCACCACTAGTGACACTGTAGCAGGGCCTGTCTCCAGCACCTCTCTGCCCTGCCCAGCTATGGACCCACCTTCCACAATTTTTGCCTGTCCCTGTGCTCATGGAGGTGCCAGGCGCTGCCTCCATAGACCCGTGGAGAGCCGCCAGGAAGCTGATGACCATTGCAGTGCACTGGCACATAGGCCATTAGGAGGGCTGCTTTGAGTGGCATCACAATTCTTCCCACTCTCCATTTGCTGTCAACTTCTGGCTACCCCATTTCTCCACAATAATACTTCTTTCTGGCTTTTCTTCTAGCTCTCTTACAGTCCTCATGCTTCGCTATATTCATCTCTATCATGCTGACCTAGGCCTAAACCCACCTCCGGTGTTTCCTCTCATACTGGCAATGTCAGTGACATGCAGGCATCTGCAGAAATGTGAGGGCAACAGAAGGTCCTTTCACTACTGGGGCCACTAGAGGCTAAAGAAAAACCTGCATTTTTCTAATAGAAAGTGTTTTCCTGAGACCACATATCCTGCACCAGTTCTAGAGAGGAACAGTTTGGTGACAGCACGTCTGGCTGACCCTGAACTATGAGCAGCAGGAGTTGTGCCAATAAGATGTTTCTAAAATAAATTATGTGGAAAGTATCTGGACAAGAGTCAAACAGCAGGAGCTGAAGACAACCCTAGACATGTATTATTCCTACCTTGAAACAGATGTCGGTCTAAGACAAAACAATCCTCACTGCCTCAACAAGCAATACAATAATAGCAAGTTAACTCCGACACACGAGGTTGCACGCCTCACAGAGGAGGGCCAAACACAACAAAAAGGCTGAAAGCACAAGTGGGATAAATAGGTAAGTTAATCTCAGTGAGAAAGAGATGAAAACAGTCCCATGTGCCTTTCTTTTCATATATGTCCCATGAATGTTTTGTATGCATTGCGCGGGAGTGCTGTAGGCAGGACAGCTTTGTAGTGATGCTATTCCGACGCCAGCAACATTTCACCAGCACCTGGGCTTGCCATGTTTTAGCTACCTCTCGGTTTGCTCGCCTGGTTACAGAAAGTGAGGGAAAATATTCCTTCAGTGGCACATCACCACCTTGTGGAGACGTTTAATTAGTGCAGCTCTCTTCGTTTCTTGGAGGAAAAGGCGGCTGACAACTCACCTCAGCATCAGTTGGAGGGTAAATGAATTTTGGGTAGTCTATGGTCTTGTCTATACCGAGGAATCAATTTGCACTGCTGCAAGAGTTATTCTGGTACTATCATTTAGCTATTCTAGAACAGCTCTTTGAGAGTACAAGAAATTTTTCAGGAACAGCAAACATGTTCGCGTTACACGAACAGCAAAAATAGTCAGCTTTCCTAAATTAACAGGTCTAATTGGGTACAGTTTGTGTGCTGAGATACTGGACCAGATAGATGAAGTCCTCCCGTTGTGATCAGGAGAAACTAAGGCAATATGCAAATATTTAAAATAAAAGACTTCTATGGCATTCTAACTTTTCCTGGCACACCTTTATCTCTGCCCTAGAGCACAGAAATCACACAAACTCTAACTTCCACTGAGTCAACACTGTTGAACTCATTTCTAAGGTGCTATGGTGACTTTCAGTACTCCAGGCAAAACTCTAGGCATAAATAGCTTAATGCATTTAACTGTTCATGTTGAGATGCATTCAAGTTCTAGCTCTACTTAATTCAGGTAAGACATTGAGCTGAGCTTTACTAGGGTATTGGATACTTTAATTATCTCTCAGTGTCTCTGATGAAGTTGCTTTGATTTTATGTAAAGGTGAATGGGAGCTGGAAGACCGTTCCAAGGCTACTGCAAAGAAATGGAAATTGTTCTTCATAGAGGGTAGTTAAGATGCAAATCTCCTTGTATATATACGGCTTCAAAAAAGACGACTGCACAAACTCATAGAATAAAAATTTGCTGATAGCTGCTAAACAAAAAATACCACATCTGAATTACAAATCACTAGAGGCTCGGAAAGTGGATGGATTTTGGGTCTCATAGGGTACACGTGTTCCAGTGTACCAGATGTAGATACCCTGACTGACTAATACAGGCTGTTTAGATCTGTCTCAATGAGTGACAACTCTTTTTGTAAATTAGAAGAGCTTCACTAAGAAAGGTTAGAAAGGCTGAAGAGCAGAATCGCTACACAAGTCATAGCCTAGGGCAGTGTCTCCAAAGCAAGGTAAAGGAACTGTCTCGTGGTAGCACACGGCCAAGGTTACCAGTAGGCCTCCAGTTCCTTCCCTGTCTCTGTTTTCAAAAAGCGAGAGGCCCCAAAAGGCAGCCTCAGATAGAGCCTGCCCACAGGCACTGACAGGAGCTGGGCATGCCTTGCTCAGAGTTGGTAGGCCACAAGTCCCCATCAGCACCTGCCCACAATCCTGCATTTGCCATGTTGGACTCCCTATGGGCTCATGGTTTGAGTCTCCTCTTAGCATCAAACATGCCAAACACCTAAATACCAGTTTACTTCTTCCTAGGAGAGCACCCTGGGCATCAAGCTATGAGATATTTAAAGGATATCTCTCCCATCTCTCCTGTTTTCACACTTACTTTTTTTTTCTTTTTTCCTAATTGGAAAGACTGTGATTTATTTGCCCTGTGGAACAGGGAAATTTGAATCTCAAAGAGATGCCAGGAGAGAAAAACTGTATCCTGTCCAGGTCTATAGCTACAATAGCTACAAATATTATAAAACAGCACAGAGTAATTATCATCTAACGGCTTCCAGCCTAGGCAATCCATTTTTTATTTCTCTAAGCTAAAATATAAATCATCAACGGCACTTTCTGCACAGGCTGTATAAACCCCCTGTTATTCAGTTCAAATGCAGATGATTTCCTGATTGGTGCACTGAAAATAAGCTGAAAGGCAGCAAGACTAAAGAAAGCCTTTCAAAAGTGTTCACACTGAATAGGGACAACCCCAAAAGCCCACGGGAAGGCTTTTTCTTTATCAACTGATGGCAGAGCCCTGTGTGCTGCTGAAAGAACTCGGCTACTCTATCAATCAAAGTGACTGAAACCTACCGCAAAGCCAATTCGGTAACTCTGACGGCTGGAGTAATTCAGCATGAACATAATTGCTTTTACTTAGGATTATAATTAGGACCCATTTGACAAATGTTGCTCTAGCTGGGCCAGCGATAATGATCAGGATGTAATGAGTTGTGGGATCCCTACCTTCTGGGCCATGGCTCCCTGCGTGCTGAGGAGAGAGCTGCATTCCCCTTCATGGTACTCTTCCTTACATTCACGGCAGAACACAAACTGGAAAACAAACCAAAGCACACGAGTCATAAAAACGCATTAGGGATATAGACAGCAGGTTACAATCATGAGGAGTCATACAGCAGATGATCTCTTGCCCTTCCTCATCCCATTAAATTCCCATAATCTTCCTAATTGTGCATCTTATTATACACTCTGATCATTAACATAACAATTTTGTTGTTATTATTATACATTTCATCAGTGAAGTAACATAAATGCCATTACTAAAAATGAGATTTTGCTACATGGTCCATTTAGGGACATAAAGTCGTACTTGATACTTCTGGGTGTGTTTCTCCTACAGTGAAACCGGTTTATACAAGAAGGGTACTGGCTGAAACAAGGCAGTTCTGCTTTATAGTGTTTGCTAGTGGAAATAGTTTATTCATAGTTCTGAACCAAATGCATTCTCTATGGAAAACTACAGCTGACTTTACTAGAGGATGATCACTTTATATAGGTCACATGAAATACCATTTTCCAGAAAATTATATTCTAGCCATAGACTTTCATAGAATAGTTTAAAAAGATCCATAGAAAGAACACAATGATAGGTTACTTAATATAGAGTTTAGGGTACTACTACTACTACTACACCCTTACTGCATTTCTAACAATTGTTCTGGTTTCATCTTCCTTAAATGACATTGTTCTTTGCATAAGGCTTCACTGAAAAGTAAGATCTTTTGCAGGAAAGTAAAACAATTGTCCCTACCTCAGTCTGAGCTGCCTCTGCCATCTAAACTGATTCATATGTATAATTTGATGCCTTTTTTTTAAAACTCCAAAATGAAGATATCTGTCTTGACACATGTCAAAATCTTTGACCCATCAACGCTGCATTAAATTGTGTGTCCTTGGTGGTAAGGGGAAAAGTCAATAATGTAAAATGGGTCTCTTTTATGCTGTTTTAAAGCTATGCTGTCTTGATGCAACTCCAGACTTTGAAAGGTCTCTCCGCAGTAAGCCATTCTGACTGGCATTATAAGCAAGACTGATAAAACAGCCTTGATTTTTAGATACAGAGATGCATTCACATGTAATGAATAAAGGATATCAGGAGGACATGACACTAGAACATTTGTCTGCCACAAATTCCAGCTTTTGCAATTTCATTTTGAACTCTTCCAAGCTGTATTGTCACTTTTCTGAGAAGCACAGAAAATCATATATCATTGTCATGCTAAAGAAATTGCATTTTTATGAAAAGCAGCATTGTGCAAGCACAAAAGGATTGATCCTATTATTCAGAAAGTCAGGGAGATTTGGAGTGGAGGAGTGCTCTAACTTTCAGAGATTGTTGTTTTCGTCACCACTCTCCACTATTTTGTCAATGATTTATAATGTTTTGTTTTACTTCAACTAACAGTGATTTGTTAATTCACTCGCACTTGGTAGAAAACAGCTTAACAATGGAGGCATTTTTAAAAGGTATGATGTGTGAAAGGCTGCATCACTTCAATACAACGATTTGCACTGCATTAGTGGTCAAAAGTTTCCAGTGCGTTGAACACCGTTCAAACATACACAGAGAGGTACTCTCTGCCTGAATACCTGATATCTCAAAGACAATTCCCTTAATAATTAAGGTTATGGCCAGATTTCAGTGTGTTTCCTACTGTGCATGCTATTTCTCCTCCATGACTTTATTTCCTTATGAACACATTTGGCTGAAAACATTTGTCTGAAAGGGTTTTATACACAGTTGCTTTATTGCTGCCTTATCACAAAATGCCTCACCTTGCTTTGCTCACTCCAGTCTCTTTCACCTTTTCCATGCAAGTGCAATTTTAAACCTTTCATAAATATTGAAAAGGAGGAAATACCAAAGAAGGAAAAATCCCCAGAGCATAGATTTTGCAAAGACCTGGCTGCCTCACAATGTAGTTTATGTGGTGTCGCTATTTATTATAATAATAAAATCTATAAAATCATGCCATTTTATTTAAAGATACGAAATGCATTCTATCATTATAGATGCCATCTTTTTACACTTAACTTAAAAAAAAAAAATAAAATCCTCAGGGCCAATGTTTACTAGTGTTTTTCCCCATAGGCTTGCTGCAGTGGACCCTTGCATGAGCGTGTAACTGAGCCTTTCACCAACAATTGTATATCCTGCAAGGACATCTACGAGTGAGCCTGTCACATCCTTGTAATGAAACAAAACCTGATTTTTTTAAAAAAAAAAATAATTTTTTTTTTTTAGGAAGCCAAACTTGATATGACACTTTTCACTTTCACTCTTCCTGTTCAGATGGTCTTTCTCTAGTGTGGTGAAATCAGTTAGAAGGTATCAGAANGTAAAATCAGTTCTGTGGCAAAACAACGCCCTGGAGGCTGATCGGTTTGTCAGAATAAATGGGCATCTCCCAACAGAAATGCATTAAGCACTCCCTTTTTATGGCAAAGCATGCATCATAAAGAAAAGGCATGTCACTTACCACAAGAGCGGTTTGTGATAGTTTTATTCATTTTTTACATTTAGACATGAAAAATATAATATAGTTTCAGTTATAAAATACAGCAACTGCAAAAATGTTGTCAGTTAACTTATATTTTATGGCTTAATATTAATACAGTTATTTTGCCCTTGGAATGAAAAGGATTGAAGTTGTTCAGTCAGGATTTAACACTTTTGCATAAATTTAATATTAGTGAGTACTTAAAATTACTACAAATAGTGTAATTACCAATAATAGTCACACTTTCTTTCCCTTCATTTGCCAAAAAAAAAAACCCAACACCCAACTAGCGGATTACTGTGATAATATAAACAGCATACAAATTTTCCATGTCTTTGTGCATTTAGCACCTACTTGTTACCCGTGAAAGACTCTTTGGTTGGAAAACAACCAACAGAAAGAATAAATCCCAAAGGGCCCAAACCTACCCTCTAGATTTATGCATTAAAAAGAGGATTAGCAGGGAAATCCTCAAAGCACTTAAGGGATTTAGGCACTGGAAATTAATATAACCTGTGTGTGCGCTATTACAGGCTTTTGAATATCTGTAAAAATGTATGAGATAGGCCTAAGCAGGAAGCCTGAATCCAAGTGACCTCAGAATAAGTATTAAAAACCTCAACAGGGATCCAGATCCTGTTTTTAAAATCCTTCTATCTTTAGGAGGATTTATGATAATTCAAACAAAAAGTAAAATCAGATCAAACTGTGGTCAGCTCTGTAGAATTCAAATCCCACAAATAACATCTGTAGTGCCAAGAACGACACTGAATTAAAAGTAAGATAGTGAAACCAAACTGTAGTCTCAGTTATTCCTGACCGGTCCATTTATAGTCTTTTAAGTTTTTTAAGTCTGAAAGTAGAAGCAGAATGCAGCTCTCTTTTTGGATCAAAGAAAAACTAGTTTGTCATTTGCATGCTATGCTGATTGGGGTTTTTTTGAAACAAGATCTTGCTATTTCCTTTTTCATAACATTTCAAAGGTCTGCGTTCCCTCGGAATAAGCACCACATTCTCATTTTCTCCCTTGCCTTCTGCAAACGCCTTTTCTTTGGTCTCTGATACAAATCACCCTACGGTGCTTATAAAATATTACTGTTAAAATTATCTTTCTTCTAACTTCAATACAATAGTCCCATTCTTGAATCCCTACACAAAGCTTCAAGTCTGAGCTCCCTCCTGTTATTTTAAAGTTATTCCTCAACTGAGATATTCCTTTTCTTTTTCACCCTTACCTTCTCCCATGTGTTTACATAGCAGAACGAAGGCAATATTGTAGTGAGGTTGTCATCATAGAATGGTTTGGGTTGGAAGAGACCTTAAAGATCCCCTAGTTCCCTGCCACAGTCAGGGACACCTCCCACTAGACCACGTTTAGACTGGTCTAACCTAAGTTGTCTTAGGTTAGACAACTACCCTGAGATACCTGTTCCAGTGTCTTCCCTCAGAGTGAAAAACTTCTTCCTAATTTCTGACCTAAATCTACCATTTTCCAGTCTGAAGCCATTAGCCCTCATCCTATCACTACAAGTCCTTGTAAAAAGTTCCTCCCCATCTTTCTTGCAGGCTCCCTTCAGATACTGGAAGGCCACAGTAACATCTCCCAAAGCCTTCTCTCCTCCAGGCTGAACAGTTTGAACTCTCTCAGTCTGTCCTCATAGGAGAGGTGCTCCAGACCTCTATCATCTTTGCAGCTCTCCTCTGAATCTATTCCAACAAGTCCATGTGCTTCACGTACTGGGGGCTCCAGAGCTGGATGCAGTACTCGAGGTGCAGTCTCATGAGAGCAGAGGGGGAAAATCACCTCCCTTGACCTGCTGGCCATGCATTTTTTGATGCAACACAGGATATGGTTGGCTTTTCAGGCTGCACTTGCATATCAGTATCTCATGTTGAGCTTTTCATCAACAGGCACCCCAAGTCTTTCTCCTCAGGACTACTCTCAATCCATACTCTGCCCAGCCAGTATGTGCGCTTGGGATTGCCCCAATCCAGGTGCAGGACCTTGCCCTCGGTGTTGTTAAACTTCATAAGGTTGCACGGTCCAAGGTTTAATCTTCAGCACCACAGGTGCACTGCCAGGGACTTCTGTGTAGAGAAAAACTGAAGTATATGCCCAGATTTCTTACTGGGCTTCTACAATCCATAATGAAATCTGGACTGCCACATCTTCAGCCCTACAGTTATCACTATTAGCTAGACTGAAGACAGACTGTTTATGATACATGGTTTGGTGAATCTCTATCTTCCAACATAGACATTCACATCTAGATTAAAGACATCAGTTGAGAAAAGATGCACTCATACCTCTAGTACAGTGTTTTAATGACCCTTCATAAACACTGTTAGAAGTTGAATTTAATATCTACTTTGACCCTTTCTGGTTTCAGCTTTCAGCTACTGCTTTCTGCTTTGCATTTCTCTCCTAAAATAAAGATCAGTATCCCATATTTTCTTCCTGAGAACATACTTAGGTACTGTAATCATGATACCCTGAATTTTCTTTAGCCAAAAGAGATAAACTCTAAAGTTTCTCACTTGTTAAGCCATTTCTCCTCCCTCTCTCTCATGACACTTCTCTGGGGACTGTCTTGCTTCTGTCATTAATTATATTTGACTAATCTTTGTATCATTGCTGGGCTGTATCACCAGAATCTTTGTATCTACTTCTGAGTATTGAATTGTGACAGGTTTGCTGTCAGTCTCTGTTGAATGTGGCTAGCAATACTCTGTTACACAGAGATTCTTCAAAGAAATCACTATTTTCTGCCAGTTCTTAATCCACATGACCTCATCCCATTGAAGCATCTATACGGCATCAACTAATAGCAATGAGACAATGCTGCTGTAGACTCCAACCACGTGTCTACAGCTAATCCATATCTGGGACTGAAGTATAGCAGTTGCTCTATCACTCAATGACCCCTTGCCAGCCATGGATGGGGACCAAGAAAATGAGAGGAGACTCACACATTGAAATGAAAACAGAATTAATGGAACAACCAAACTAATACTAAAGCCAGCATAATGTAAACAAAGTTATACTCAGCTCAGCAAACATAGAGTGGTCACAATACCCAGGAAGGCAGTCCTTAAGAGCAGGAAAAGGAGTAGCATCAGGAGGAATCCAGACAGGAAACAAACTCCCCCCTCCGCCAACTTCCCCCTTTTTTACTGAGCATGCCGTTTATAGGATGGGATACACCTGTAGCCAACTCCAGTCAGCTCTCCTGGCTGACTCCAAACTGCTAACGGCCTGCAGACCATGTCAGGCCTATGATTCTGTCCCAGTGAAACCAGGACACCATGTCAGCTGGAATCCAGTCCCCTAAAACCTTTAATTGATATACTATGATGGTGGTTTCTTTATCAGAATATTCTGTAGTTTGAAGTCTTACAAAAATGAAATTGATTTTTTGCAATGACTTTTTCTTATCAAACTTGTAATCTTATCATAGAATGAAATCAGTTTCTTCTGATATGACCTGTTGTCATTGAGAATGTATTTACTAGCAATCTTATAAAAACTATTTTACCTTCTCTGTTCTTCTACCTTTTTGTGTTTGATCTTCCTTCATTCAGTGCTGACTGCCTGGACCCTTCACTATAGATGGAAATCATGAAAATTAAAGGTACTGAATTAAGGCAGGATTGACATCTCCATCAGTACTGGGACTTTCTGTCACTAGTGCAAACCTAGTATGCAAGAGATGCAAAGGTTCCTCAAAACCATGTCTATATACACACAGAAAAACAACACAGATCTTCTCACCTTTCATTTAAAATGCAAGGCTTACAAGTTTTATTTTGCCTTCTCAGGCAAACAAGTTCTTCAAGAAATCACCCTTCAATGCCTCTACTGACTCTTTCCTCTAAAATCAAGTGAAAAAAAAAATCAAAAGAGCACTACATTATAGTCATGATTTGTGCTAAGGGTGAATAAACTACAGCTGACAGGTGCTAATTTTATTATTTAATGAACTGCCAGAAAATGCCTGCTAAGTACTTGCACGTTGTAATGTAATGGTATATTCTAACAAGAATACAAGGGAAATCAAGTATAATCTAAGATAGTTATGGAACTAGATAGACTTATTTTTATGCTTTCAAAACCGGTTTGGTTATGTATTACACATCAAAGCAAAATAATGTAGCATTCACGGCTTTGATCACCAGAGTATTAGAACATCTCGGAATTGTAAGTGAACCTCTCTCACGGTACTCCTGTGAAGCAGCAAAGCAGTAGTATTTCTGTTCTAGTGACTGGAGCCTGATGCATATAAATCCTTGGCCACAGATCCACAAAATTTAAGGATCTTAAAGGTGATGTGGAAACCCAAATGCCATTGAGGATCCACATCAAAGAAGCTTGTCCAAGATCACATAATGGCATCGTAAGGGAGAAGATTTTGACTAAACATTGACTCCACGCTAATAATCTGAGATCATTCTTCAAAAGAATGACACCCTGGTTTCATAAGGTCAAAACTTAGGCTAATAAACATAATCAATAAAGTATTTCCTTGGTTTTTTTTTTTAATTGTTAAATGAAAATATTATGGGTAAGTGCAAATAAGTAGTCATAAATCACAGAGAAGCTTCTATGAGTTCTAACCAGCAAACACTTATACTGTATACAGCAAATATATAGTTGTTTGGGATTTTTTTATCAGACTAGCAGGATTTTCCAACTAAGTGGGTTTTCTTTGTTTGTTTGTTTTATTTTTATCTGGAAAATATTTTATTAAACAGTAATACAAATAAAACACTGAAAAGGAAAAAAAATCCTTCTCTTCATCTGGCAACATGATCACCTGGCCAAAAAAACCAGAAACCAACGAAAATATTATGTGTCTTGAAATTACAAGGCACAAAGTTTCAATCCTAAATGAGCTTTTGTAGTCAAACTATAGAGTGCTGATTGGAGTAAGGTTTTATGTTGAAGATATGAGCATATCTGAAGGGAAATAAAAGCTATCAGAATGTGGCATATAGAATGACACTGCCCATAATATCTAAAGTCATCTCTCTACAGTGTTTCTGGTTAGAAAAATATAGCTTTCAATTGTACTTTCCAAATTACAAATTATAATGTTCTAGTAATACATACCTATAGATTTTTTTTCATTATTTTTTTTTTTTAAAGAAAAAGCTCCCAGATTCTAAATTTCACTGGAAAAGATTCTACCATATAATATATCTTTTGAATAAGAGAACAGTTATCTTCTTGCCTAGAATTCAAACATCCATAAACACAGACTAAGCATTTTTTACTTTGAAACTTTATCTTTTTTACTTATTTATATCCAAAGTCAATTAAAATCACCCCTCAGCCCCTCCCAAATGTCACAGCCCTTGTTGTGCTACTGTTGTGAACCACACATCTTGGGTATTGGACTGACTTTGCCTCTGGCGCTTTGTTATATCCAGCACCAAGCGTGAGACCATCATCCACGTGTCCTGTCTTTTGGCATTTCTTGTGCTTACATCAAGAAACTTTAAAAGCATTATATATACCATCTGCAGTAGCTGTGTTTGCTTCGGATTTGTGGCTTTGCCAACTGTCAGTTATAGACAAACATGCAAATACTAAATGAAGAGAAATGCCACAGTAGAAAAGGTATCATTTTTTAATGGCACTGGGTTTATCAGATACAATGCAACTGCAAAGCACAGTAGTACTTGCAGAGCAATTTTGGTCTCTTTCCTTATAATAAAGTACACAGATTTACTGTGCATATTTCATCCAAAATCTAACTTTTGTGAGAAATGTGACAATCTGTCAAAACATGGTGTTAAAAACATAGCTGCAGTCTCTATGCAGCTTTTGCAATCTAAGGGCAATTTGCCATCAACACTATAAAAGGCAATTTTCAATAAACATTAAAAGCTCTAAGTGTAGGACTGCATCAAAATGTCTTAGAAATTTCAGTGTTTTTCTTTTGAATCTGGAAGTGAAAGTCTCCCTCCTGACTTTTGCAAAACAACCCACGGGCTCATTCCCTAAGATTGAGATGATGGCACGTACATCCCAAGGCTCTTCAGTGAGTGCTGATGTGCTTGCATGTGCAGACAGACTGTCCTGGAGCTTTCATTACATCAGGAGGCATTAACGGAGACGGACTGGTAAAACGGACAGCATAAGCTCAGAGAACCTGTCCCAGACCTTCCCAATTCTTGTCTGCTGATCTATGTAGATAGGCAATCCTACTTCTTTCCAGCTCCCTTCTGAACTGCCTTGTGTTCCAAGTGCTGCAAAGGATAGAACAGAAGAGAGAAGCTCAGAAGAACCCAAGGGCTTCTCTTGGATGAAATGACTTCAGGCCTCTGCGGGAGAAGGGATCTTGCTTGTTTCAGATTCCTCTACCCCATACCTAGACACAAGGGTACTGCACAATATTGTTCTTAGCACGTTGGCTAGGATGTGAGACTTACTGACCAATCCCAAAAAATAAGAAATGAAAGTCTATAAAGCACAGTTAGTAGCAAGATTATGCGGTATATTGCAAGTATGAAAAATAGTTACACGTGCTATTATGTGTGGTCAGCAGGACTAAGGATGTAATTCTCCCCCTGTACTTGGCACTGGTGAGGCCTCACCTGGAGTACTGTGTGCAGTTCTGAGCCCCTCACTTCAAGAAGGATATTGAGGTGCTGGAGCAGGTCCAGAGGAGAGCGACAAGGCTGGTGAAGGGACTGGAGGGAAAGTCTTATGAAGAGAGGCTGAGGGAACTGGGGCTGTTCAGCCTGGAGAAGAGGAGATTCAGGGGAGACCTCATCACTCTCTACAACTACCTGAAGGGAAATTTTAGATGGGTGGGGGTCAGGGGATACCTCATCACTCTCTACAACTACCTGAAGGGAAATTTTAGATGGGTGGGGGTCTGGCTCTACTCCCAGGCAACTAGTGACAGGACGAGAGGGCACGGCCTGAAGCTGCGCCAGGGGAGGTTTAGGTTGGATATTAGGAAGCACTTCCTCACGGAAAGGGTCATTAGGTGTTGGAATGGACTGCCCAGGGAGGCGGTGGAGTCGCCATCTCTAGAGGTGTTTAAGGAAAGATTGGATGTGGCACTTAGTGACATGGTCTAGCTAGGTGTTGTGGTGTTGGGTCATAGGCTGGACTTGATGATCTCAGAGGTCTATTCCAGCCTCAATGATTCTGTGATTCTGTGTGTATAATAGTCAGGTCTTGTTATCACTGAAGAATCACATCTTACCCAAGCAAATATGAGTTCAAACACTGCAAAATTTTCAAAGTAGAACATGGTTTTGGTTGTCTGAACAGGCATAGCTGGCCCTAGCAGAGTTACACGCCTTTAAGTAAGAGCAGAACAATACTGTGACCTGAAGCACTGGGAAGGAATGCCCAGATTGATGCCAACCAATCTACCTGTGGAAGAGAAAGCCAAACAAGCTTATATAAAGTAGGCAACTGCCTACAGCAGCCTGCTGCTAAATGCAACAAGACATTCATGTCCCTGCTACTTACGTCACCTGTACCAGAGCTGCGGACAGCAGGCAGAGAAAGCAAGACTTCTAGCTTGTCATGCTACAGGGACTGTGACAAGATCTCAGATGTTAAACATCATTACTTTGAGGAGCAGTTCCTAACCCTAGAAATAGCTGCTGCCATGGACTCTGACCCGTCCTTCAGGACTAGCTGTCACAGCCAGGCATCTCCCTCTGCTCTTAATTCCTGCAGACCCACTTCTTTTCCCTGCCTTCCATTTCTATGCAGCAGTAGTGTTGCCCCTTTCCTTCTTCCTCACGTGGCAAACCTGAATTTTACTTGCAGCTTACACTGCTGAGAAGCTTTAAGGTAGCCCTGCCAGAAGTGTCAGAGCCACATCAGTGATCTGTAGCTGATGCAGCTACAGTGCATTTGAGACCCGCACTACTGTCTCTGCATGGTGCTTTATTATGCTGGGTAGATGTTTCAGTACTGCTTGGAGCTAGCTTGAGGATGCAGAGCTACAGAGATCCCTTACTTCGCTGTGTAGTACAGACATGACAAAGAAATTTACTGTAGTAGTAGGTTCTTGCTGGCACCACTGGAGAGAAAAACCAACCGAGTATTGGCTTAATTTTGTTCCCAATTAAGTAACTTGCTTTAGTAAGTGGTACAGACACCTAACCACATATACCTAGTGTATAATTTTGAGCAATTTTATGCCTGGATGACTAACAAAATACAAAGTGGATGCAGGTAAACTTAAGATTTCTACAAATTATTTCCATAATAAATGACATAGTATTTATATGAGGAAACATTGAAAAAAAAAATCAATACTATTACCACTTTAAAATTTAATAGAATATATTAGAAACTAGATGCAAGGGATAAGGGGATTTATGAATATGAAGAACATTTTTAAAGCAATCAAAGTTGATTTTTTGGCAAGAAAGCAGTTGGAAGCGGCATTAAAATACCACTTCTGGCATGTTTGAAAAAGATGTTTTGTTGCTGAATGCACATACCAGTTCACAAGGAATGTCATGAGGAATGAATTTTACAGCCTGTGGCTTTAGCTCCTGCTCTAGCAGCTTTGGAGTTCAATTAATATGCCCTTAAACAGCACGACAAACCTATTTCCATATGATAATAGTGCTGCTATGCATGCATGCCCTGGGCATTTGAGCATCTAGCTGCACATTTATATGTGCAAACAGGCCTGGAAATCTGATGGATTCATTAATGTAGTTCTTGAAATGAACTACTGAGCACAAGGGCTGGGAAGCTGATGAGAGTTAAGCAATTACCCAGTGCCTAATTCACACTGAACTACAATAGAAATCAGGCCATTCACCTCCCTGAATGTTTTTTAAAATATCGCTAACAGAACCAAGGCACCTCACATATGAACTTTTACTCCATGCCATTCGGACTGTGTTCCTGTAACCATGGGCAAGAAGCACGTTAGTTTGTTATCTCCTCGTTGCTGCAATTCTTCTACATTTAAAAAAAAGCCCACCCAGCAATACTGAAAATTTTCCAGTGGATGGCAGCAGTAACATAGGAATCACCACAAGCAGGCTTTGCTAAGCTTTTGCAATTGAAAAAGATCCTTAAAAAAAAAAAAATAATCATAGTCAACAGCTAAGATCCAGTCCAGGGTTACTAACAGCTGATACATGCAAAACCAGGGCTGACAAGACAGTCTCATAAACAAGAAACATTCTTCAGGTGCACTGAAACACATAAAAATGAGCAAGGGGTACTCTTTGTTTCAAGGGCATTGCATCTTCTCTTGAATCTGGTTAACAGCTGAAGCCCCATAAAAAGAACATCCTTCTAAATATGACCATCTAGCAAATAAAATAGCATAAATAACGTACCTTTGATAACTATGGTGCTGTTTTAAGTGTTTTATTGGGTTTTTGCTATCTCCTGTGTGGAGATAGCTTTTTATAACTACAAACACGCCTCTAGCCTATGTGCTAGTGGGAACATAAAATAATGAAAATAATATTGTGAATCTCCCTCTTCTAAGTAAATGCTGAACTTCTACACAAGGGTGCAGTGAATGTGCCTTTCCTCTTAGTGACTAGATTAAGCAGGACATTAGGATATTTCTCTGAGGTTTTTGTTTGGTTTTTTTTTGGGGTGGGGGGGGTGTTGGGGGGTGGAGGCTGTAGGAAAAGGAATGATCTCAAGCCTCTATTCTGCTTCTAGTTTTTATTTGTCATACGAAGAAGCAAATCCTTTAAAATCAGGGAATAATAACCTGCAATCGTCAAATCCAATCCATGTTTTCCAAACGCAGGTGTTTTTCGAGAAACACAGGTCTGATTAAAAATCAGTGATAGCTGGGCTGGTTCATGCCAGGAGTACCCTGTCACAACCCAGAGTTCCCATTAAGGATTCCTCAATTTCTGTACCTTCTTTTCAGTGCAAAGGCTAGCTGTGTGGTTACAAGTAATTTTCTTCTGAAACAAGAATGTTTTTTTAAAACTTAACAGTTTGTGCTAATTGCGTTCACAGAGGATATACCTAGTCAATAGTGTGACTTCTTGTCTGACCTTCTGAGCTGATCCTTTTCTGGTTTGTTGATCTTAGACATTTTCTATAATGCAATTATGTCAGCTACCAAAAACTGATCCCTGAAACGTGAGCTCAGAACACAAGCTGGTTTACAGGAAATGCATACAATTTAGCATTTGGCGTCAGTACCATTTTGATGAATCATACAATAGACATTTTAGCCAAAAAACCTCCACATTCAGATTCTGAATACATATACATGTCTATAAAACTAACAAATATTGTCCTGTATCAGCATATACTGACAGGTAACAAGATCCCTGTCTACCAAAAAATATGCTCCATAAATCTTTCAGGTTTATAAAAATTTATTTTACAACTCAGCAATTTTCTTTGGATTTCTGACAGATCTGCAAACCACCCAATATGCACTATATTTCTCTAGTTGGCTGGAAGGCAACACAGCAGGGCATGAGTAATCTAGAAGTTTTCTGGAGTGCATTGATGACACTTCCTTGACACAAGTGATGGAGGAGCCAACAAGGGGACATTGCCTGCTGTACCTCTTACCTCCATGAAGGAAGAACTGGTTGGAGATGTGAAGACTGGAGGCTGCCTAGGCTGCAAAGCCCGTGAACTGATTGAGTTCAGGATGCTGAGTGGAGGGAACAAGGCAAAAAAACAGGATTGCAATCCTCAACCTAGGGAGAACAGACTTTGGCCTGTCCAGGGACCTGCTTTGAAGCAAGCCCTGAAGAAAATGGGGATCCAGGACAGTGGTTGATATTCAAGCATCATGTACCTCCAGTTCAAACAGTCCACCTCCACCATCAGGAAGTCAATGAAAAGTAGTAGGAAGTCTGTTTAATGAACAAGGAGCTCCCGACTAAACTCAAACGTAAAAATGAAGCATGGAAGAGGTGGGAGCAGGGATGCAGGAGGAATATAGAGACACTATCCAAAAATGCAGGGCACGGGGTTAGGAAAGCCAAAACCCACCTGGAGGACTGGAAGAAAAACAATGCAACTTCCGTCTTCAAGAAGGGCAAGAAGGAGAATCGAAGGAATTACCAGGCCAGTCAACCTCAGCCTGGCCATTTGGAAAGCTGATGGAACAATCCTGGAAACCATTTCCAAACATATTAAGGACAAGATTAAGGACAAGAAGGTGACTGGGAGTAGATCTGTGAAGAGGAAATCATACCTGACTAGTCTGATAAACTTCTACGATGATGTAACTGGCTTGGATGGATGGACGAAGAGAATACACTAAACCAAAGCCCAGAACTTCACCATTATCTCAGCACAGCCAGCAAGGAAGATGCAACCCTTAGTTCTGAGGAAACATATACCTGCACATACACACATTCAGAAAGACAACTCCGAGTTGGGATACCTGCACGACATGGGAGAAGACCAGACCTCTGTATAAAAACAGTCTATGCTTGACTACAACACATCCATGAATCAGTCTCGGTTCTAAAGAGCTACTGCAAGAAGACAAATCAAACACAGTACATCTGAGTACTGAGCTGCAATGAAGCCACATGACTTTGAACTGCTCTTGGGGTAGGAATAAAAAGGTATGTGTTTGGAGACATTCACCTTCCCTATCTCCTGAGGTATCCTTAAGGCATTCTGTGAAAATGAGTCAATGCTAAGTAGGGTAGCATGATCTAAATTCTATACTTGGGACCTGCAAAAAAGCAGATAATT
>VWZK01010560.1:115771-194297 GCA_013396935.1 Baryphthengus martii
ATTAACCAAGGGGGGGGGCGGGGGGGAAGAAACTTTCCTTTTTTCCTGTATATTATTCAGATAAAATGAGCCTGAGGAAATTTCCTAATCCCCGCTACTTGAGCGTATATTCCTGTGGTTCTGTTCTGTTGCTAATCATGATAGTTTGGCCTTCTTGGGGGTTTTCTTTTTGCATAAATCACAGAAGAAGGAAACATGTCAATGGGTCAATGATAAATAGAAATACAATTATATATATAATTATTTCAAGGTCATATGGTGGAAAAGTATTTTCTTCTTTCTCCTTTCCCCTCAAAATTCAAATCCCTTTGCTACTGGGAATTTAATGCAAAGAAAAAAAGAAAACAGCCACTGTTAGTGTATGACCCCACTGTATTTTTGTTCTTCAGCTTCAAAGGCAACCTGCCAGCTCGCACAGAAAATGAAGAAAGGTTACTTTTCCAAGCTTTATTAAAAACACTCAACAATAATGGCCCCAAACCACTACAGCTCCCAGTTATCTTACTGCAGTATTTGGGGGCTGTTACCGTAGCTTTTGATATTAAATAAGGATCATTAGCAACCCTTTCTTTGAGGCTTAGTTGTGTTACCTTTATGTAGTATGTTTACTGCAACTGTGTGCCACAACTTTGTGCCACAGCTCCTTCTGACATCAATCTGATTTTTGGATACACAGGAGGTCAGAATTTTTTCTATAAACAGCAAAACAAAAAGAGGGAAAGCACGCCTGCTTGCACTGAAGTGGTGCAATCACATTTGTCAAATAGAGACAGACTTCAATTTGCCCTGTAAGTTGTGATATGTGTTATTTTCCCACTGGAAAATCAAGTGTGCATCACTTTTCTCATTTATGATATGAGAAAATTGTAGTTCATGAAAAACTGGTAGGTTTTAATGGCAAAAGGATACAATTTGACTTACAGTTCAAGTTATCTCTATTTTCCATTAACAGAAAGTGTTATGTTTTCAAATTAAAAATGGTCCCAAGCTGCAAAATTCAAGGTTTGTATCAACATTTCATTCAATTTAATGTTCAAGGAACAGGCTGAAAATTAATCCCATGCTTAGGTTCACCTCATTTTATTTAGCCTCTGTTCATGGACTCTAGCACTTGAGGAGTCAGTATCCAGTTCCACAAATCTGGTAAATGCTCATCACTTGTTAAGATAAGATTAGAAAGTCAGAATTAACAACTATCTGCTCTAGCTTGTCCACCATCCTGTATGCTTGAAGGAACTACCTAGCCATCTGCTCAGTACACACACAAAAGCAGAATTACATGACAACACCTTTTCTTGATAAATAACATACAAGCTTCCAAAGGGAAATAACTACACAAGATGCAAACCCATTACTTTCTGCATTAATAATAATGCATATGCCACCTGAATTAGTAATATGGCAAGAGAAAAAAAAAAAGAAAGGAATTGCCCTTGAAGTCAAGGAATAATGCATACATTTGCTATTTGTTGAAAAACTTTCATTTAAAGAAAAGGAATTTCTCTGATTTTGACAGATGCCACTGTCACTATGGGATCCAATTAGGTGTTTATGTCTTGCATAATGACTGCTGAGGATATATACACATGGCATTACACAAGGAATTAAGATGTGTAATTCTTAATGAGAGCGATGTCTAATGCCTGAGAGTAGCAGGCTAGACATTAGGTCCCCATTAAGAATGAGCTTAACTTAAACTGTTTGAATAGTCTCACTGAAATGGATTTCACGTATAAGCAGATGCTTAAGTAACATTTTGCATTGTCTTTACTCCTGGTTCACAGCAAATTTATTTAATTCAAATTTTCTAAGAGCTTATATTAGAAATACATAAAGCCAAGCAAATAAAACACGTGATTACTTGCATGAGGCCTTCCCAAGACATCAGTTTTTTACATCTGATAATTGACAAGTCAGCCTACAGCATGTCTTTGTAAATCTTGTTTTATTAATATCTTCTCTACTGATTTTTTTTTTTTCTTAACCCAGAATATAATTCAAAATATTGGCGATATTCTTGGTGTTGCTATTGGGCCATCTCAGCCTACTAGCAGCTCTGCACACACTTTTGCAGATTTTCAAAGGAAACTAGTGCTATATCTAGCCCATTCTTGACTTTGGTCTAAGTACTTTTGTACACATCCAGCATACAATGGATGCGCATCTTAGCACTGAACTGTAGACAATGGCAGAGCCATAAACATATAAAAGTAGCATTTCTGTTAAGACCCTGACAGTAAGCTTGTCCATCAGCCACAGAAAGTGTAAGGCTTAACAAGATGTGTGGTACTCTGAGATAACACATGCCTTGTGGGTGTTGTGAAGTGTGAGGTAGAGGCAAATGCTTTTAGTGATCTGCCACTGTTATCTTACAGTAACACACACACCTTAGAATATTCTATGAAATTACAGAATAGCCTCAAACTCACAAGAAATTAAATAGATATATATTTTTAATTGAATAACTAAACAAAAGAAATGAGGTGCATAATAATTAAATGGCCAGTAAAGAGCAAATAGCTTATGAAATGTTTCATTTCTGGACTGCTGAGGAGAACAATAGGCAGGGTCACAGGTGAATGAAATAAAATGTCACGTACATTCTTCATGCTATTCAAGCATAGCAATTTTCCCCAAAGGTTCTTCATTAAAACAAAAATGAAATAATGGAAGAGATAGTTTGGAAAGATTTTTTTGTCTTTTTTTTTTCACGCATCTTAATATTTCTCAAGACATACTCCTATTTGTAATTCTGATTGGCATTTAGAATGCCATAGTTATGCTACTGAATCGTACCACAGCCCTGTACAGACACAAACTTTGCAGCCTGTAATTTAATTAATATAGATATATGTAACCAGGATAATCTAGTATTTCCCAGAATCTGTACATCAAACAAAATTCAGTGGCTTAAAGTTTTCTAGAAACTATGGAATCCTTTTCTGAAGGATACTTACAAACCGATAATCATCACTATTCAATTCTTAAACAACTCTGAGTAATTTATTAATGTGCTCTGAAACCTTGCAACCCTGCATTTTGTTTAGCAAGTAAGTAGCAGGGACTATCCTGGATTTAGAGTGTTTTGTATTTTTCCTTTGTGAAAAAAAGCCTGTTCAGTTATATGGGATTAAATACTAAAAGATATTAAATCAACAAGTTCCAGTTCTTTCTTGCAGCAACCTTTCAAAAAATTCCATCAACAAAATTTCTCAACCATATTCTTTGAAAACAGAAAATCCTTCCTAATTCTGTTGGACAAGCAATTGCAGATAAAACAGATGGGGAACTTTTGCCCAGACCACTACAATGAACAAACAAATATTAATTGCAACTTAACTTTTAAAAATACCTCACCAGGTGACTTGTCTTAATGTCCTCCTAAAGCAGTGGGTTCCACACTAATGAAATATTTCATATTCAAGAGAGAGCTTCTCTTGCTTTTTCTGTGAGTAATGGTTGCATAAAATTCATATGCAGGACTAAAAGACAGTTTTGATACAAAAGCATGAATGAATGAATGAATACCTCAATGTTTAAACAGCATTAACAGCAAGACTGCACACAGTAACAATTTCTTAATATCTTATTTTAGCTGTAAAGATACACCCCTGATATTTATGCAGTTATTTCATATGGTATTATTTATTTCATAGTATCTTTGCTGAAAAGTAGTATCTTGTTCAAGGGTAAGATCCCTGGGGATGGATGTTATATTGTACTGAACCATTTGGTACAGCAAGAATACTGAGCAGGGCTTTAGGATATATAGTCTTCTTCAGTTTGATCTAAACCCCAAAACTTCTCCCTTTTAGGAGGTTCCTGAAATGAAAGAAATTGATAAAGCTTTTCTGTGAGCATTAGCAACCAAGACGACAGTTTTGCAGACATTGGTATAATGAGTTTGAGAGATGATATGGATTTTCTGATGTTTAATCAGGCTTGAGCTCATAAAGCAGCTCAGGACATTTGGAAGGTCTGTCTCTCTCTTCTATTCCACTATGTATTCATGAAATTTGTGGAAACAGATGTGGTAACATATGGTTAAAATTAACCCCACGGGTTACCAAGTTACTTACAGGAGTGTGAAAGCCCAGCAAAGACACAGAAATAGTGCTATTGCATGAGATTTATTTCCATACCAAATCGGGATAAAAAAATGTCAGTTCATCTCACACTCTCTGACAGGCTAAGTCTGCTGATAAAGAGGGAACAGGAACGTGGAGCAGATACATAGTGATGAACACAGGGTAAGGACTCACAGAGTAGAGAACAGAGTGACATGTCCCATTGTTAAGTCTGCTCCTCTTTGTGCTCTCTCTATAATTTTCTTTCGTGCTTCTGTAACTCTCTATCCTTTTTTCTGCTGTATGTTCTGAAAAGGCAGAGAGATATCTTTTAAAGGCCCTCAATAGGTTTTTGGTAACCTATTTTATGTGATCATTAGCCTTCATTATGTTTCCATCATCTGATTTTCACATTACTTAGCTTCATTTTTTGCTCTCTGTGACTGTGACAAAAGAAATGCATCTACATCCAGGTTAGCTTTTTTATGCTAAACCCAAACACTTTCAATAGATTACTCTAAACGTGTTTTTTTTTTCCTTTTTTCTCTTTTTTTTCCCCCCCCTCCATGAAAAGGGAACTTCGTATTTTCCAACGTTTCAGTGCTTAAATATGTGAAACTTGTTACCATTTTGGTTGTTCTGCTTTGTTCCTTTTTTTCAAGAGCAATTATACCCTGAGGTGCAAGAGGCAATAAGGGTTACAGCGTTTTTGATGCAATGTAACTGGTGTCTTATATAACAAGACCATCCCCTCCCAGGCTTTGCTTCACTTTGTTTACCCCACCAATACAATGCAGCATCTGATTTGCTTTCAGCACTGCAGCTGTATTTTAGTCCAAAGGCTTCAGGGACTTTTCTATAAACAACTCCCAAATCTCTCTCCTATTAAATAATCCCAATTCCATTCTGCAAAAGATTTTTTTTTCCACGAGTGCTGATTAGCAGGGTAGCTGAGCAGAAGTTGTTTCATTTTAACCTTCCTTTCCACTGATTCCTTCATGCCAAGACTACAACGTGGTGCTTGTGACGCCACAGCTATTTCCAAGAGAGAGAATGCTGATGTAATAAACAAAGGTGAGCTCACAGATAAAAGCCATCAAGAAAAAGCCAGTTCTAAAGAAGAAAGCTGAAAATAAGCTCTTCCTTATGCCTTTATTAAGTAGGGGTAAGCCATGTCTATTTAATGCTATGAGAGCTCCTAACTTAGGTAGACTCTCCCCCAGAGTTGAGAAAACAGTAACACTTTAAAGGTATTTGTTTTATGGTTTCTTGATTGATCAGGCTGTGATGTGTTACACTACTACACTGATTAGAGTAGAGGGCATTGGCAAGAGTACACCTTATAAGGGCAAACAGATTGATCCATCAAACGTAGTCCATTTACCATGCACATAAAATGCACAGTAAATAAATACTTAAGGACAGAGCTTTTGAACCATTTCCATATGATGTGTGCAACAGAGTGTACAAACATGTACTTTGTAGCTGCCTCTCTAGTCACTACAGTATCACGATTTGTTAAAAATGTTCAGAATGAAGGAAAGCCACAGTTGCCTGGTCATGGCTGCTGTTCTCTGTGTCCTGTTGAGCACACCCAGAGTAGCAGAAGCTTGCTTGCTCCGCTGGCATGTATGGATGCAGGAGAAGCGGGACAAGGAGTGGGACAGGGAGTGGGACCTGACAGCTAGGACATGAATATAGGGTGGGAACCTCCCAGGAGGCACAAGGGACTTGCTTGAAGAAGGGAGCAAACCCACAAGTAAGTCCTCATAGAAAGGAGATGAGTTCTCAAAAACCTGGAGGGCTCTCTGAGAAGTTTGTTGCAGCCCACAAAGACACTAAGAGTTGATAGGCTGGAAAGAAATATGGAAGTAATGGCACACTGAAGGATTTACCTTTTCTCAGGCATTTTTATTTAACGTCTCGGCCACCAGCTCTTCTCTGTTTAAAATTGCTACTTGATTCTAGTTCATCATATGGGATATAAATATGGATATGTATACCATGTATAGTTGTGGGTCTATATGTGTGTATACATATATATAGAAGGAGTATATGTAGTACCCAGTTTGGTATGTTTTTAATAAAATCTACCTCCAGAGATGGAAAATTCTTTTCTGTTTGTTTTTTTTTTTTTTCTCTCAGCATGTTTATTTTTAAGAAAAAGTGGGGAAATTCAGCTTTATGGGTTTTATATAGTTGAATATCCAACTGTAATGTACAGTAAGAATGCACCACTGTCCAGTTGGTAAATGCCTGTTTGGTTCAAAAGACAATTAAATTAGGATTTTTTTCCTGTAATTACCATTTTATAATGATAAATTTTCAGTGTTTATCCCTCAATCTCCTAAAGAGAATCACATTTAAGTAAATAAATGAATTCAATTGAAACCACATCTAATCACTGGGGAGAGATTTTCATGTTCTCTGAGAAATGTGAAGCCATTTATTAAAACTGACTTAACCTCTAGGACCCCTCTGGTGTGTGTTTGGGAAGGAGTTTGTGAAGGGGATCCTGCAGCTTCAAGTGCTGCAGACACAACTGAGATCCACCTGCAAAAAAATGAGAGTAAGGCTCCCTGTAGGAGGATTCACCCTCGATCCAAAGCGTGTCTAGTTCTCTCTCCCAAGTAAGCTTCCCCATTTCAGTGATAGATGTCTTCAGAGATCCAAAGACTTACTGATGAGAGAGAAGTGTGAGAGGAAGACCAGGCAAAAGAAAGACTTCAGCCTCCTAACTGTGCAGATAACCTCAGCTCAACGTTTATCATTCTTTCAGAAGCGTAGCTGGGTTTCCCAGTAAAGGACTGTAAAAAGGTAGTACCTTCAAATGCTTTTCTATTCTACTGTTTCTGTACAAAGGAAAGGTGTTGGTGTGTACTTCAAGCCAGATCCAATAAAGGACTTGGGTGCACAGAAGTTAAATACTACAGTATTTAACGTCCTAGAATGAAATACAGAAACTTAGGCACATACGGCAATTTGATTTAGGTGTTACAGAGCAGCACAGAGCTGCTGGCAGACAGATGTGTTGTTAGCTCACAGGGACCATACAGTGTTCACAAAGGGACTAGGCAGACTGACTATTAGAGCTTAGGCCAACACAGAAATGAATAGATGGTATTTTGCAGGCAGACACAAAGCAGAGAGTAAACAGCCAGTTTTGCCACGCAAGTGTGACATTAAGTGGAGTTCCCCAGGGATGTGTGCTGGGAGCTGCTGTTCCTCACCCCCAGCTGGGAGTCTGCAACAAATGACACTCTATTGTTTAGAGAGGCGAGGATGAAAGCTGACTGTCAACTGCAGAAGAACCTTACAAGACTGGATGATAGAGTGGTGGGTTAAATTCAGTGTATATTCTGTGGCTGTTTACCCTGACCAGTACAAGATTTAGCAGGCATCAATGAAGATGGTAGGAATGAAGCTCAAAGCAGTTGATTGGAAGGAAGCAGTTCCTCATGCCATGCACAATACATCCCTGGACATTGTTGCCAAAAGACTTTATGCAAGCTAAGAACCTACCTTCTCAAGAGAGTCCAGTCAAGTATATGGAAGAGAAACCCAATGAAAATAATTACAGAGAACATCGGTTTCAGGAAGTATCCTTAGCTAATTAAGTCTGAAAAGGTGTAAGAGTCAGGATGCTTCTGTTCCCACTCTTTCCTAGGGACTTGCGTATGGCTGCTCCTGGCAACACCATACAGGCTTGGTTGGCCCCGGAACTGGCACAGCATGGCCATTGCCCCTCATGGAGGAGTGTGTCCTGCCTCTGCCTGAGTGCAGAGTCCAGGCATGTGCCACAGCTTGGCCCTGGGGCAGGGGCTAGAGGTGCTGCAGTGTTGGGCCGGACTCAGCGAGGCTGGATGAGTTGCCCAGGGTGGCTGGCTCAGGTAGAGCACAGTAATACTGGCTGTAACTCACTGTCACAGAGATTTAGAATTGGACACTGTTGTGGTACTGGTACCAGGACAACGGTGGCTGCACTGGTACCACCCACCACTGCTAACAAGCTCTGTCCGTAGGACCTTGTTGGGGAGTAGAGCCAAAAATGAGGCCCTAGTGCTGGTCCTGACAGCTATACCAGTTGACTGCAGGAGCTATAGGAAGCTCATCTACCCTGCAGCATATTAAACAATGGTGAGGGCCATGAGAATGCCAGAAATAACTCAAAATGGAAAGCATTCCTCACTGCTTTATAGCTCCATCTACACTAAATTGCATCTTCTGCGATGCCCCTGCTGGAGGAGCAGCACAGAAACTCATTCCTCATACATGAGATGCTGACTACATAAAACCAGATCTAGCACATTAAGCAATAGAAAACTATAGATGGAACGAGAATTTAAAACCAAATTTAAAATTAAGGGCTTCAAAACCAATTCTTCTTCCCAGTCTGTTACAAATTATACAGTCTTCAGTATCAGCTTAAAGAAACAGCAGTCCTTGACAGCAGTTATCCTCTTTTTTTCATTACTGAAGCTCTTCCAGTTCCTCCAGATCAATAGCACTCCTATGTATCTTTATAAATTTGAGTAGCAGATCTATTCTCATAAAGCTGACCCTATCTTCCTTTTCTGCTGAAATGCAGAATCAAAAAGTATTTTAAGGGATATCTGAAACAGGGAGATTAAATTCTCTCTTAGTTATACCATGAACAAAAGCCAAAAAAGAATGCTACACACCTTGGTACATTTTCCACCCTTGAATTTTCTCAGATCATAGTTAGTTTTGTAATTTCTTTTCACAAGGGTTTTTTGCAATCATGAAAGTTCTCTAATGTGAATTGACTAGGTTAAAAAGTGTCTATATTTCATAACTTAATAAAAAAAAATTAAACCCCTTTGGTTTATAAAACTGACACTGGTTTTGCATTTTGCAGTTTACTTTCAGAAACACCCTGGATTATTAAATGAGGCAATTCAGGTCCGTTCTTCTTCACAGTTAAGTTTCAAACCAAATTTTATTCCAGATCTTTTATAGCAGCATAGAGCTGTTCCTTCCATGCTGTAAGGACTAATGTGAAAATTAAAGTACAGAGATTTCTCACTGATCAATGAATATTTTAAAAGAAAAACAGCACAAGGGAATGTGTATATTGATTTTAAGTTTCTTTCCAGACTGATTTTACAACATTTATAATCTGAATAAATTTAATCTGAAATTTAATTTTAAAATTCAGTTAAACTTTATATTGGTATTTTCTATGTCGACACTTCTCGAATGGAAGAAATCAGGCTGCCCCTTGTCTTTCTAAGGGTTTTGTAGAAACTTTGTCGCTGCGGATAGAACAATAAAAAGCCTGTTTCCCAAGCTTGCTAACAGCTGTATACATCATTAACTATAAATATGGGTAAATGTACTTCAGCCAAATGTAAGCTAACTACTCAGATAGTTAAATGAAAATGCACATTGCTACAGAATAATTTACAACTTATTTGTTAGACGGTGACAAGGAAACACACGTAATATTTCAGTCTCCTTTTGCTAGAAACATTAAACAACCACAGTATATCTTTTCAAAGACAATATAGGAGTTTTTGACAAGATGCTGAAGCAGTCAGGTGACACAGACTGATTTGCAACTAAATTGGGTTTACTAGCAGGGCTTTTATTGTGACTTCTGTGTCCATTTTTGGAGCTGTAGGTTTGCTTCTGCAAGTAACGCATCTATGGAAGAATTATTATTATTACTATTATTACTAGTATTGTTAAATCTCTTGAAAGAATAAGGCTCTAACATCAGTTGTTGAACTGGTACCTTGACAATAATCTCCAAGGTAGCTAACAGTAGTTCAAACACCAACGTCATTGCTATCTAAGAAGTGGAAAAATAGAGGAACACTGACTTCTGATTCTGGTTCTGCTTTTAACTCACTGTGCTATCTACAGCAAAGTCACAACTCCCGAATCTTGTCCCCAGCATTTCTCAGTGATGCAGGAAGTAATTCAGAAACTTCTGAAATGTGCAAACTGAAATCCTTCATTTAGCTTGTCAAAGGATGGCTCTCTGACTTCTACCCACAGGACTGGCAGTCAGTCCCAGTTTTCCAGACATTTCTACACTCTGCCCATACAAATTTGAATATTCCAGTGATTGACCCACACATCAAAACACTTCCTAATGCTTGTGAGATAGAGTTGAGCACTGCAGATTTTGGGAAGCACACCTGAGCATCCGCACTCTGCTAAGAGCAGAGAGCACAGAATCTCCCTCTCCACTGCACAGCTCAGACGCACTGGGGCTGTCTGAGACATCCAGAACACAGATACACAGACAGACAGCTCTTGGTTCAGGTGACGTGGAGTGGAGGGTGCGATTACCTACAAGCTTTTAAAAGAAAGCAGTAACTAGCAACAAAATGTAGCCAACTGTAACCTAGGAAACTGCTGTGAAAAGCACAGAGCAAGGGAGCACAACCCCTGCGCGAGTCACATCTGCAAAAGATTTCAACATCTCGAAATTGTCCTGTAAGCTACCAAAAAACCCACGGATTCTCAATAACGGGCTTTTAAAAGGGCTACATAACATAACCAGGAGCTGGGCTCATGGCTGCTCAGCAGAGAGCAGGAGGTGCTCTGTGCGTAGCAGAAATCAGGGGCTTCGCAGTGTTCCAAGAGTGGGGCTCCAGTGGAAACACGACAGCAGCTCTAATTCAGGACCTTGGACACAGTTGTTCAAAACCTGTATTACAAGGTATACACTCCACGAAACCTTGACCCAGAAAGAACATGTTAAACGAAACAGCTGTAAGAGAAAGAATGGTGTACGCAGGCTGCATGCTAGGGAAAGGTGTACGTAATATAGTTTGGACACCTCTAAGCAGATTTCCTCACATTCAGATAGCTGGGATGTTGGTGGGTTTTTTTTGTTGTTGTTTTTCTGGTTTTGTTTTGTTTTGTTTTGTTTTTTTGCAAATGTAATTAACTCTGAATTTCAAAGCTTTGACATGTTCACCGGGAGCTCTCCTCTCCCTCCTCATTTCTGCATTTGACAGACTCTCCCACTTACTACTCATCTCAGGAGTCCTGTTATTTTCAACAGAAGCTTTAAACAAATGGGAAAACATTACCAAGCACTCAGAGACTCAGTACCTTTTGGATGCGAATACACCAATGCATAAGGTCAGGAAACCTGTGAATTCTTCAATGTCATCAAGCAATTCTGAACCTATGTATCTTGACCACATGCAGCCGCTGTTCCACAGTTCATCTTTATTTGATTCCTGCATTTCCTAACCAACAAAAGCCTTTTGTAAACACAGAAAATTCTCATAACATCACTTATTCTGAACAATGCCCTTCACTACAAAATTCTCATTGTTTCTGATGGTGCTACTTTTGAAGTAAGATACTGTTGAATGTGATTATTTCTTCTATTTGACCACAGGGAACAGATCTTACGACTGACTATCACACAATAATACAGTACAGAACCAGAATCTGTATTTTCATTCAAAAAGCCATTTCTTTCCTACTTTTCTCAGCCTCTTTTCCCTTTTTCCTGAAGTGGAAATTACCAGTGTCCTAACTGTGCACACATTTATTTGAAATATGTAGAACACAGACATTTGGAGTTACAATGACTGAAAAGAGAAAATGAGACACCAAGGATTTCCTACAATTAAACGAAGCATAGGCTTATGAGACTTTAAAAACAAGACAAATTTAGCAAAGTTTGGATCTGGATTTAAGCTTCTGCTTTAAGAGTATCACAAGATCCCCCAGATTTTAATATTTAGTAATATAATAAACTGTGGAATTTACTTGAAAGACTGCTGCCTGTGCTGAATTTTGCTGAAAACATAATGCATGTATGAACATGGCACTTGAAGACTGTCAGGAATACATGGCACTGAGATACAGGGTACTGTTAATTACTGTACTTGCTGAACATTTTGAACTGTGGTAGGAAAACAGATCAAACAACAGGCAAAAGGAGATCAACTGCTTACTACTACTTCCTTAAACATCTTTTATACCGTAATACAAGATAATGGAATTGTTTGAATAAGGATTTCATATACGTATGTAACATCACGGTAATTTTTTTTCAGATGAAGCTCAAGGCTGATTATGTATGAAAGGCAAATTATTCTCTCACCCAACAGATGAAGGTCTCTGCAGATCAGAATATCAACAGAGAACTGTGGTAAAATTCTTTAGTTGTCAAAGTCTACATTATACATGGGCTGTAAATGAAAGGATTTTGGTTCTAAATACAGACACTCTTCCCATTCACAGTAAATTAAACTTACTCCAAAAAGTCAAATATCGAGGATTCACTTTCTTTCTGAAATTATCTGACAGCTTCACTATTCAATGACATACAGCCTGTCAGTGCTCAGAAAATCTGCGAAAGCCACAGCTGCTGTGTCAGATGAAATTTTTGTAATGCACTGTTCACATAATTAATAAAGCCATATGGATGGACCAGGCTTTATCAGAAACAACATCCGCACACACAAAACCTTGCATCCTGCTCACTTACAATATATTGTCGATGACTGTGTCTAAGAAGACAAGAGTACCTATCAGCTAGGCCTGTGCAGCTGAGCCAAGGCTGCATATATTTTTTTCTTAACTTTTGACTTCCCAGCTCTTAATCCATAATATTTTTGTAACAGATTTTGAAAAGTAATTTATTTATCTATGGAAAAAACAAGTGTAATTTCAGGGATCATTTACAGGTCTTAATTATGATTTCTTACTCTTCTGAGGCTATACAGTATCAAGAAAGTTTAGCTGTAAGTGTTGAAGACCACAGATAAAACAATACAAAGAAATAATCTCTAAAATTCATTTTCTTGTACATATAAAGGAAATGGTCGTTTTGTTTATTTTACTAAGATGTATTTGCCACTAGAAGTGCCTCATGGATTCAACACAGGGCTCTATTCAAGTGTCAGTGCCATGCACTAGCAACTTTTGTCATGAATGTTACGTACCTATAGTTTGACCAAAGGGTTTAAAGAAATGCAGTACAAATGTGGTCCCTCTCAAAACGCGCACATATTTCCACTTTTGTAGCCAGCTACTGGTTGTAGCAAGTTTTCCTGTTTCGAGCTGAGGTCACTTTCCATCTCAAAACAAATTGCTGCCTATTAGCGGCTCACATGAAGGAAACTGCTAACTGGAAACTTCCTGGTTTCCTTTGTAAAATTCACACAACTTTTACAACAGATAGTTCAGACTGCTTGCATCTTAGATGTGAAACCTGACATGTCAGCCACTGGCAGCACAGGAAACTATCCTGGAGTCTTCACAGGAAAGCTCTATTCTCTTAAATGTCAGACTGTACAAAATGCAGACTGAAGAAAAAATAATAGCGGCTTATCTGAATGGAGAGGAAGAGACTCTCCTTCACGACATTCATTTCTATTTCTGTTTATCAGTTTCTGGCTCTGTTCTGAGTGATGCATTTGTCCATGCGCTGGACTGATTCTGCAGCACTTCCTATGTTTGTCCTGCCAGCAGGGACACATCAAGGTGACCCTGTCCAGACAGGGCTGTTGGGCACCAGGGAGCCGTTATCTTCCCACAAGACTTGATCGGGCTCCCTCAGAAGACATTTAATAAGGGTGAAAGCAGATGACAGGAATTTTTCTTTTTGCTTCTGGCTTTTCTTGGCCTAGGGTAGCTCTCGAATTTACAAGGGCACCAGCTGCTAGAAAGGCTTAAAGAGAGGCAGAGATGAAGAAAGAAGTTCCCCAGAAGGTGAACACGGACCCAGACACAGCAGGGGAACAGTCAGGGACGTTGCTGAGCATACTTCTAGGTCACAAATTTGAAATACCAGGATTTCAATTTCCCTTGGAGGAACTCTGGACCCAGAGGGAAGGTCTCCAACTGAATTGCCCCCCTAAACAGAAAAAAAATTTCCCCCTGCCAAGAGCAAGAAAAAGGGCAAAATGGGGAGGATGAAGTTTTCTGTAGTCATTAAACACTGACAATGTAGTTCTGTCACCACAGCAAATGAAAGACAATGCCCAAGTATCCCTGGCTAGCAAGAGTTACTATAACAATGGCTAAATTCAATGTACTGCTTCTCTTTGTAGAGCATCTTTACCTTCATACACAGAAAAATCCTGTACCCAGCAGAGCTCCAATATGATTAAAGTAAAGAATTTAGTTCTGAAAAGGTTGTGTTGTTTCACAGGATGCCTGCTGAAGCAGCGTGCAATCTGTGAGCCTCTTTTTATACTCTTGACACCAGAGGAGAATGGAATGAGGGAAATCACATCTGAAACAGCAAATGTAAGGGTTTTGAGTCACCACCCAGAAGCATCTTTTTATAGCTGAAAACTGCAATCGTTTTGACAAGCGAAGTGTAGTTGGGTGTTTTTTGTATAATTTGACTTATCTGGGTTTGCTTTTTATAGATCCCTTTCCTGCCCACAGTGGCAATTTCCTGTTTACTGCCTTTTCCAAGTAAGACATAATTTGTTTCCATTCGTAATTAAGACATTAAAAATTACAGCAGTGTTCAGTCACAAAAGCTGAATACTGTTACAGGCTTTACTAGTACAGTTGTTTAGTTCTTACAGAGAATGGGAGAAAGAGAGAGAAAGAGAGAGAGAGAGAAAGGAAGAACATTTATTTGTTGCATCACAGCAAATATGTTCTCTGCAACTAAAATAACCATGAATTTCTAAATTCTGACTTTTGTATTAGATGCCACTCCCATTTATAATGAAATAGGAATTGCTATTTGTGACTCTTTATTGCTAAAGAGCTTAATGTGCTCTGCAAGTGTTTCTGTGAAATAAGACATGCAATTTGTTTTTGTGAACATTAGCACAAATAAAACTTGATGGAATTATATGTTTGCAATGGGAAAGTGAGAAAGCCTGAAACACAGTTAAGATCAAACCATATTCAGTTTAAAATTGAATTACTTTTCTGAAGAAAAAGCTTTGCATAATATTACAGTTCCAATATGAAATATCACAAAAATTTGCATTCCAAATTGGGCAATAATTAACAAACTCAGCTGTGGAATATTTGCAGTATTTTTAATGCTCTTGTGTAAGTCAGCATTCATTTATGGAGAATAAGGTAGAAGAGAAAGCAATCAGACTTTGCACTGCTTTGCTAAGCTCAGTATATTGTGCCTAACGCTGCCGGTTATATAAGTGCAATACTCGTAACATCATTTGTGAAAATACTTGATTCACTAATTATGCAAACGTAATAAATGTGCTTTCAAAAACCTACAGCGTGCACAAGGTCTTCCAATCTTAGTCCAGTTTGGTTTTGTCTGGCTTCAGTTTTCAGGCACTGGTTCTTGTTAAACTCTTGTGCTATTAGGTTTAAAAATTCTCTGATGGATTAGCATACCCACTAGCACCTTCCCATGGAAGCTGATCAATCACCCCTCAGGTATCTTCTGTTCACTTAAATGAATTGAGCGGTTTCAATGTTTAAGGCATGCTCTCTAGTTCTAGAATAAATTCTGTGGCTCTAATCTGATTGTCCTCCAAGTTTCAACTGTTCCCAGTCATGACATCCCTGCTCTCACATCTAAGGATCACCTGTTCTTGTTGCATCATCCTGAGAGTGCATGGGTAGTTGCATGGCCTTTATGAACTACAGATCCTTGACAAGGTCACCACTTTGTAAAAGTTAGTCCTATATTCAGGAAGTAGCTGTGCACATATATTAGTGTGCGTTTTGTTTGTGATCTCAGTTGCTGAGAATATATGTGTCTTTATTTATAGTTCCCACCAGTCTTTGTGTCTTCCTCAAGTTCTATGACGGGTCATTTCCATTCACCTCCAGATCATTGATTAAAACGTGGCTTTGCATCAATGTCTATGAAAGTCCAGTGAAATCACCCTCATCCAGGATAATTTCTCATTGGCAACAGCTTTCTGACATCTGTTCAGTACATTAGAATCTCCTAAGTTACGAAGTCAAACCCCTTGCAATAAATCATAGTATATGATTTCTACCCAATTACATTCATCAACCAAATATGTCATTACATCTGAGATTTAAATCAAGTGTGTTGACAAGATCTGCTCTTTATAAAGTCATGCTGTCTGTAATGGATTACATTCTTGCCCTTTAAGTTCTTACTAATTTAATTTCATTGGCACTTTCTTGCTTTTGTCAGGGATAGGTGTCAGACTAGCCAACACAGAATTACATGGGACGTCCTGCTTGACATTTTTAATAGGGAAAAGATACTATATACTGCAACAACTGCTACCTCTTCATTGCTGTTTTTATTCCATTTTACCAGAACTTCGTCTGTTCCAAGATTTATGAGAAAGAGCATTAGCAGACTTCAGAGTGCCTCATCTATCTTTTTCAGGACTTCTGAATACGTCCAATCAAATCTGCTTATTTAGAAATATTTACGCCAAGTACACATTTCTGCAGTTCTTCCAAGCTAGCAAAAGGCTAGAAAGTCTGCATGTGAAATAAAATGCCTTATGCTACTTTCTTCCAAATACAGAGCTAGAATATTTACTGTGCTGTTGATAATTTTGCTGACTAGACCTCAAGATGAGACAACCAGACTTAGGCTTCTTTAACAATGGATATACTCATCTTTTCTATTAGTATCTTCTTTACTTTTTCGTATGTCTAGAAGCCACAAATCTTTCATTTCTTTTGTTGATTTTCCAAACATGATATGATTCTAATTGACAGTAATGATTATCTGTATTTCCTTCATCTTATTTGTTGTATTTTGCTTTCTCTCTATTTTTTTTTTTTTATAATGTCCATTTTAGACAAACTATAAGCCAAAGCTGCCTTTTAGCCCATGTCTACTACAGTCAATAAACAATTCTGTTTCTTGAATCATCATCACTATCCATTACTCCATCTCTAAGAGTTCATTTTTCATTTCAAGAACATTACGTAATATTTCTGTTTATATCTGAAAACATGTAACACCTGTGCTGCAAATTCAGCAATCATATTTTGTAGAAATAGTTCCTGGTTTCTTGTGTGCTCAAATGAACATATGATACATTTTGTACCATTTAATGTGTATGTAAGCAGTTCTGCTTGCAAAACTGTACAGAATAAAGCGCCTTAGAAGGCAGGAAGAAGCCTGGCAGTTTTGGCCTGTGTAGGCCTGTGCATTTTATTATGATTGCTCTACGATTGCCTGCTGTAATTCTCAAAATACTCATAAACCAGCTTCCTTACTAAAATCTCATACAATTCAATTAAAATGTTGGGGTTTTTTCCCCTGTGTCTTCCTAATTCAGCCTTGTTGTAATTTCCATGAAGAATTTAAGCTCTATACCCCATTACTGTCAGAACAATGAGCTGCAAAGTCTTACTCCCAATTAATGAAAGTATGCGGAATTTATGAAGACTGTTGAGCACAGAGATAAAATTATTTATAAAGAAAGTTAACTGTATCTTCATTGCAGATGGTCAGGGTTTGAGCTACACCTGCAGCTGGATTTAAACTGAGATATTGTGACATTGCGTTTGGGCTGTTTGAAATTAGACAGAGCACACACGTAACTTCTTATCTCCAGAACTGAGTTTAATGCTGATGCTTAGCATAGGGAAACATGTCTGCCATCACTCCTTTCTGCTAAAACCTACCCTCTAGTGAAGAGAACAAGTGCAGCTCCCTATTTCCTTCTGGGTATACTACTTCTTACATGCCTACAAATATTAATTCTGGTAAAATACTTCCATTACTTCTATGGATGACAGTACAATCACATATTGATGCATTTCCCTATTCCTGCAGGTGGTTTATGGTCCTCAGTAGCATTTGTTCTCATCGATCATCTTTCCAGCTGTCCATGACCCCACAGAAATCAATAATAGGATTGCAACTCCCCACCAAAATCCTTGCAGGACCTTGGTGACTAAGTCCCCCTTTTTTTTTTTTTTTTAAATTCTCCTTGAACAGACTGTAAACAACAACAAAATACTGTAACAGTAGCCTCTGAAGCTATTTGAACTGAGCCTGCACAAACCACAGGGATCTGCAAGGAGCAGTCTGCGCTGGCATTGGGATATCGTTTCCCAACTCTGCCATTTCAGAGGCTCGGCAATTTACAAACCAGTCAGTAGCTAAAACATACAGTGAGTGTGAGAACTAATGAATGCTTACATATACCCAACAGGACTCATCTGCCAGGAAATGAGAAACTTTCTTCTTGATTTTGTAAGGCATTTTGATGTGCAAGGCTTACAGCCACGTTTACTCACGACCACAAACCATGTATCTCAGAATTAATGCAGCCTCAGAACAATTCTTCTTACCTTTTTTGCTGCTTGAGGTATCATATATCAGTGAAGGTAGTCTACGACCGCATATTTCAATAAAGTGTCAGAACTGTTAGTCTGGGATGGGATAGCACACTATAAAATTAACTGCAACTATTAGAAGTGCTTGTCATGGCTCTACCACAGTCCCATGTGTGAGGGAGGACAGTGAGAACGGGACCATGTTGCTGCACTTCATTAACCTGCCCCACATCTTAATCCAGACTGAACTAAGCCCTGTGGTTGATTGCTTTCCACAATCTATGCTAATTTGTGTAGCTAGCAATTTGTGCGGCCCTTTAGCACTGCTGCTTCAGAAACAGAATGTGATCCAGCAACTCTCATTCCCTACTCCCATTGCTATGCAAGGTCCACATAGCAAGCAGAGAGAATCAAGCAGGGCAGGTTGTTTTTCTTTTAATCAATTGCAGTGGCACGCAGGACAGACAATAATTCTTCTGCACACTGTGTTTAAAGGAAATTAAAGCTTTCTGAAGGATGAAAAATATATACACTTACCAACGGAATTTCAAGGATTATAATCATCCACAGTCATATGCAAGTGAGATAAAAAAAAAGAATCTCCCTTTAGTTTTAACAAGATCTAAAGGCGAAAACAATCTGTGACTGAAATTTACTGCATAAAATGTGCTCCATCAGCTTCCTTCTGATTTTTAATTACAGATTGCTTAATAATACCCTGTATTTCCTAATCAGAGGAGCACAATCTTCAGATCAAACTTTTTATTTTCCAAGTTAAGTCACTGATATTGAAATAGAAGAATGCGAGTACTGAAGTCTAGCAACCGACATGCTTGGAATTGTAAAAAACAGCTGAGACCAATGACACTTCGGCCAGTATCAAAAACAGTAAACAAGGGAAAATCAAATGAAAGATATCAATATAAGAAGCTATTACTTGTTGCTTCCGTTTTGAACAACTTCAGGCCACATGGAAGGCCCTGAAAACAAGTTTTATTTGCAAGCTACTTTCATGTGTGGTACTCAATTTTCAAAATTCTTGGGTTTGAGGTTTATTTCAATGAGATAGTATCTGCAATTAAACTACTCACACATATTTGTCACTTTATAAGCGAAAAAAATGAAAGCACTTAAACATTCTGAATATATTCCTTGAGAAAACACATTTTTATACAGTCACTAACACCTGCATGTTAGGTCTCCACACTAATGCAACTAGACTTTTGTGCACTATTTGTTCTCTAGGAAGAAATCAAAATTCAGAAGGCATAGGACAGATTAATGCTTCCCCCAGTTTCTTTAACTGCTGGATTTTGCCTATGATGCTATTTAAATTTAGCATGTTGTTAAATTAAGTCTCTGAGAGATGAAGTGATAGCTAGAAAGTCCTTGATACAACAGAAGTAGTGGCATACCAGGAAAAGAGCTGACAGCACTAATGTTCTTGGGAATACGAGAATCTTTAATTTACAGCCACCTTGTATAGGTTTGGTTTGATGCCCTCAGCTGAGAAAAGATGCCCCCCAAATTGCAGTCTCTTTTTATTACATTCAGTTTTCTGAGTTGAGTGTCAAGCTAGGATTTTCTTAAGAACTGATAATACTCTTGTCTAAGAGTATTCTCTTAGTCTTGCTGTGCTGTCCTATATACCAAGATGTCCATACTACAACTGGTATTATAAGAAAGCCTCTGCTTACATATACAATAAAGGTAGTAATCTGTCTCCATCATGAAGAATGTGCAAATTTCTGCTTCAAAGAAACCCCAAATAAATGCAAGATGTGTTCCTCAATGTTGATCTCTATTGCTGCAGATGTACACAATTTTGGAAATAATTTTGCAAAGAGATATTGCGCTGTGAAAATTAGTATCTAAATTTTGATATTGCTGCAGTAATTAAAATGCTCTAAATCTGAATTGCAAGCCAAGGATGTCTTTCAGCTATTCTCAAAACTGTGGTTTTCCCAAAGTTAATCTTCAATCTCCTTTTCCTTTTCTCTCCTAATGAAAGATGCACATGTATTGTTTTTGCAGTTTCCTCGGCTTCCAGGGCCACGATAGGATATTTTCTTTGCAAATTATAAATGCTGAAGTTTGAGGTCCCTCACCTTTTATTTTGGCTTCATTAGTTGAAAATAAAATTGTCCTTTTCTTCTTATCCCAGTCCAAAAACATGTGGGGGCAGATAAGAACTAATTCAACACTGGTTTCATATTTTTCTCGTAGCTGTAGCAAAGCTGAATAACGATCTCTTCATAAGGTATTTGGAACGTGGTCTAAAGTGATTTATTTGTATATCTTACAGAGTGGACCTTTGTTTGAAAGTTCCCACTGAGAAGGAAGAGAAGGAGAAACAAGTTAATACGGGCTAAAATGGGCACAGTGAAGCTGCATAAAACACCAGGAATTCAGTCTTCTGACATTTATAAAGACTGTTATCCATTCGAATTCTTTTTTTGTTTCATAGTCTACTGTGTGTACGTGCTCCCATATGGCCAAGTTATTTGATCATTATTTCTTAATTATAGTAAAAATGGGATGAACTAAACAAAAGAGTTTTGGCATAAACACTGACTTGAGCCGTTTATTTACTTTTTCTAGCAAAATGGATCCACACCTGCCACTACTTCCATAGCAACATCATTTTGCAGGCCGACAGATTTGCAGATGACACCACTCTGCTGTATAGAAAAAGGTAAAAAGAGGTGTCCTGCCAAAACCTGTAAGAGTTTATCACTGCTCCTTTGCATCTTGCAAGTTTGCAAAATATATTAGACTTTAGGGGTTTTCATTTGGCAGACGTACTTTACATCTTATAAAGGCTGAAAAGATGGCCAAAACTATTGATTAACTGAAGTCTCAAAATTACTTGAGGAATTTTTGAGTGTTTTTTCTATAAGGCACTTATGAGTGAAGGTGATAAACAAATTCCTCTCAACTAGTTTTGAGATGTTTGATTGTAGATTTCCAGTTTCCTAGAGGCTTTACAGGTCCCAGAAAGCATCAAACCCCATTAGTCACTCTAAAGGGTCGCTAGTGGTAGGTTTGAATTCCTCTCTTTCAAATTTAATGTTTTGACATGGGCTAAAACCACAAGTGATGCTTTGTAATCATTGTAGTCATGCGTGGTTGAGTCATGCAGCACTTCAGTGTCATCAACCTTGGTCCCAGCACATCAGAGAACAGACACTTTCTTCTTCTCTCTCCTTTTGAATCAAATAGTTTTAAAACAACTAAGACTTTCTCAAAGCAATCTAGTTGTTTTCTTCCAAAATGGTGCACTAAGTTTTTAGCATCTGACATGCCAAGAACGTGAAAAACATGAAAGCCTCGCACTTTCAGCAGCGTATCTAAGAAAAGCTGACAGAAAATACAGCTGAAGGGTTTGGGTGGAGTAGACAGACCCCGTGTGACTGGCTGACTTTAATATCTAACAGATGGGGCTCCATATCACTAGATACTTTGGTTGTTCAGCGTCAGTTCTGAAAGAATACACATCTTACTGTAGTTTTAAAAGATCTTTAATTACCTTTGGGTTTTTAAGTGTGTTGAACTATAGCTGCATTTGATTGTTCAGGGATATTTTTCCACAGCTCTGAAGGGCTGTCTTTTAATTTCCAACAGTTATTTTTCTAGCCACAAGCTCAGTGTGCATTATAATAAATATTAATAAATAACAACAATAATAATAATGCTCTGAAGATGCACCACAACACCCATCTCTCTTTCAAAGACTTACGAATACCATGAAATTACTGCACATGCTACATGTAGTCACCAAAGCCTCTTACCACAACTACAGCCCTTAAATATGAAGAACAAAAAAGGAGACATTCTGTGGATCTGGCATTTTTCCTACATTACTTAAGGAGATCTCTTACATGATGTAAGGCTCTTGGTTCCTCAAAACTTATTTTAAGACACTCAGTCTAGGAGACAAAAAGGAGGCATTAGCTTTTCTCTACAAGAGCTTGCCATGCCTCCAAATATTAGTGACGAAGTAGTGCTCTTCAAGCCTGACCACATTATGTGACATGCAAAAGGCTGCTCCTGTTAACATTGATCCAGAATCTGATAATGGACATGTAAAAATGATTTAGTTTTAAACCCCAAGTTTGTGGGCAGTTGGAGTCCCAAACTATTGCAACAGTTACATATTTTGCTTTGAAAAAATGTCGGAGTATTTCCATTCAAGAAGTACTTGTAGTATCTACACTGACACATATCTGATTATTGTACTCTGGGAATGTAAAATCCAATGTTTCATCGCAATCTGTGTGAAAACAACTATCTTGTGGGTTGTTTCACAACACAGAAAGCCTGAATTTTTTTCAGCATGATTCTTTATCAACGGACTCATTTACTCTTATCCACTCTCTAATGCTGCAGAAACTTTCTTCCAATGCATAGCATTGAAAAACATTCTCCTTCGTCTTAGTTATGTTGCTCCCAATATTATTTTTAACATACATATCTCTTTTTCATGTTTGATACCATGTCTCAAAGATAATTATTCAGCTATTCAGGTTGGTTCTCTGATGGACTAAAACAAAGCAACATCATTATTACTACTAAAAAAAAAACCCAACACAACTGTGATTTTGCTTTGGGTAGTTTTTCAGGCTCTTTTTCATTCTGCTGAGAGCCTCAAAAAGTCCCAGGCTAGTCCATTAGCGCTAAAAATATTTTCTTCCTTGATCTTTGCAACTGTGTGCAGAGTAACTTTGAAGTCATTGTTAAAATAAGTCATCAACAGGATAACAAATTGAGCTCCTCATTTCTTCACACCAGAGTCAACCTCCCTGACTGTATTCTTTTTCTGGGGCACAGTTGGTGACACAAGGATATTAGCATTCTCATAGTCATCTTTCTCAAACAAGTAAGACATATTTCATCCTGCAAAGAACCCTTTCCCCTAGCAAGGCTGATGGAAATAATTTCACTACAATGCTTGTAGGTTAAAAGACCTATTTGTTTTTTCTTACTAAAAAATTGCATGGGTATGCAAACACTGCAAATGCTACTAGCAGGAACTGTAGCTTACCCTAAAGAGACCACCTCCCTCATTTAAGAATTGTGTGTCTATACAGTTTCAAAACTGTTATCTGTAAATTCTGAGCTGAAACCTGCAGAAAGGAGTAAGATCTCCTAAATCCCAAAATGTCTCATGCTGTGCAGCTCCCTTTTTAGGATTCTTAGTGGGAAAGTTTGCAGGTAAATCCTGTAGGCTTGGAAGTGAGCTTAGGAGGTCAATGACAGTAATAGTCGACAGATTAAATGAGAGTTAATGAAGTTCTACTATATCTTAAGATGCTTACAAAGGCATTTTATGCTTGACTCAAATATACTTACCATATATATTATTCCACATAATTTATTTTAAAGCATCATGTTTGAGTCACATATCTATTTTATTTAGATTCTGTTTTTTAATCTAGCCTCTCTGTGGCACTGCAAGCTCAACATAAAACATCCTCGGTGTTTTCTGAGATGTTTAGAATGCCTAAGAAGAAAACTGTTTTCTTTATCTCTTTATCACAATAACATCTTAAAAAAAAATGAGATCACTATATAGCTTAGTAAAAGAAATAGTTGGTGGGGGTAGCAGGGATTCAATTGTTATTTCCAGCTAATGCTTCCTCTTGATACAATTCCACTGTTTTGATAGGAACAATGTTATTCTGTCTGGAATAACCTATTGTGCCCATTGCATTACAGCTGAGAAATTAAACTTTTTCTGCTGTTCGAATCTAAACAGATGTGATCTAGCTTGTCTAGGTTTTACACACAGAAATAAAACACTTAGTATTGTACAACAGCCTATTACAGAGATAAAATGGTGTAATCTTGATAAAGTTATAGAAAAGGAAAAGAAGCATTATTTCACTGTGAGAGTGGTTTGTGGATAACAAGCAATAAAGCAACATTTATTTTCTGTGCTATAATTAATGGATAGTGCAGAATGCAGTTTTGTATTTTTTAGGTCTATGCCATCTCTAACTGTCCCTTGGGTTTTTTTAGTGTTTTTTAGCAATCAACTCCTTTCTTGAGATTCTCTTTCTCTTTTTTTTTTTTTCATTTCTTTTATAACTTAGTGTTCCAGTATATGGTTTGCCTCTGCTTTTCTTTGGAAACCTACACTGTGAACAGCTCAAATAGCATTTTTATGAAGGTGCTGCAGTAATTTAAAAGATGGCTACACTGTGCATTCCCACATCTAACCCACACCTCAAACAATCCACACTTACTTAAAAGTACTATGACTATGAAAGACACCCTTGGATAGCTACATTTTCAGATAAACTGTAAAAAAGGAGGAGCAGTGAGGGCTGGGCAGAGGAAGAAAGTTCTGGGAGATCAGGAACTGTGAGGACATGGAAGAAGACAAAGCTCAAGGCTAAACTTGCATTGCTGATGAATCCCAAGTGTTTTTTTTATTTTTCTTATTGCTTGTTTTCAGGGGACAGCACATGGACAATACCTAGGAAAATGTTATACTGCATGGATTTTTGCTGCCTGCTTTAGACTGATTTAAGGATACAACTTAATAATAATTTCAAAATGTGTATTTTGATGTATTACCTAGTGGATTTAGTAAACAGGCATGAACGTGTATACTTTTCTGTTTTGTTTCACTTGGACCAGCTTGTGAGATAGACTGAGCAAGACAGGTCTATATGTTCAGGTGTAAGGACAAATTCTCTACTGCAGGAAAAATCCCAAGTGTCTGAGATACCTTAGGAGCTAAGGTTTCAGGTAAATACAAACAAGACAATCAGAAGAAAATAAATCACATTCATAGAACTCTGAATAAGAAATCTGGGGAAATGTGCCTCAGGAATGGAAAGCAAATACTTGAGAGTGTGGGGACCAAATGGGCAGGGTGCCCTTCCTTATACTGTGGCAACACTATCCACTGCTGAGGAGCTTAATGATCCCAAGCTCACAGATGAAGATTGTACATTCATGGACAGTGATGACAATTTACAGCATCCCTATCGGAGTAAGAGCAGCAATAGCCTTTTTTTTTCCTAGATTGTTCGTCTCACAGAAGAAAGTGGATGTAACAGCTTAAGTACAAAACCTGTTCAAGTCACCATATTGGACAAGTAATAAACAATTGCTGGTACTTCAAATTCTTCAACAGAATATTCTACTTACGTGGCAGAGCACTAAAAACACGCGTATTTTTACTCGTAACATAAATCATCAACTACTTCTACTTGCTGCTCATCTCAAACATTTAGAGCTAGTTGATTGTAATATCTGCATGGCTTTGCAATCTGAATTCTCACCAGACCATGTTTCTTCACTTAGTCATCCTGCACTAAATGCACTAAGCCAGTTTTCTCTACTCCTCCCACAACTGGAATTTAAACTTCAATTTTTATCTGTTAGTAATATCAGGTGTGTCTGTAACAGACCTCTGTCATATATTTAAGGCAATAGGAAGACTGTTGATAATTTCTCTTCCTTCCAGACCAGACTGTGTCCGAAACTCATCTTACTGATACTTAACTTGGGTGACATATTATATAATCGGATTGTACTTTTTGCACTAGTGACACACCACACTAGCGATGGGTCAATGTTGAATGCTTTCTAAACATACAAAAGTTACCTAAGACTTATGGCTGTAACTTCTTAACATTTCTTTTTCACAGTTCCACAGCTGCTTTCTAGCAAGGTTTTATTAAGATAAGACAGCCCTTTCATGATTCATGGCTTAAACAGGTAGCATTTGAAAATCATTTTGCTGTTCTCTTATACATGTATTTGAAAGAGTGCAATATGTAAAGATCATAAAAAAAAAAGCTCTTGACAAACTCATTAGTTCTTAGAAACATTTTAATCTCTAGGACAGATGAAATGAGGCATAGGTTATCAAGGCTAAATTTTAAATATGGGCATCTGAAACCAAACACCCATTTCCACATTCATATTTCAGGGCTATGTGAATTAATACTTCCCCAAAGAAGGTGCTCCTGCAATTAAGTCACTGTCTGGGACACTAAATATCTGCTTCTTGTTTCCATTTCTCTCAGACAATTTTTTTGCTATGCCACAGTTCCCGCTGGTACTGCCTTACCATATAGTTTCGGGACAAGCTATCTAATGTGAAAAATGTATCTATATGCCAAGGTGACAAATACCAACAAGAAGCTATTGACAAATGCCTACTTATTGTCATAGTGAGTAACAGTCCATTACTTTTTGTGCCACCATTTGGATTTTAGTGAGGATTTTAGACACTTAACCAAAAACATGTCCCTTAGCTAATTGTCAAGTTTATATATTGACTCTAGTAGTAGCACAACCCAAAACTGTTACACTAGGGCCTTTGTCTTGAAAATTAGACCACATTTACTCTTTAAAAATGATACTTTTTTTATCAACAAATTCAAGGTTTAAAAGTTACAGAAGCACAGAAGGGAAGGACTAATATGACTCCCGATTTTAAAATAATAAATTATTCAATTAATTACAGTAATAATCTAAAATTAACAATGGCTTAGATAATGTAGTTTAATATTTGTGCATTCTGAAGGAATATGATGGGTATGCAATTTTATGCTTTCTCTGGTGCAGCTGTCAAAATGGACAAAAAATGGATAGCTATATTCATTCTATCCCCAGGCAGCTCTAACTGCGGTATGAAAAAGAAATCATGTATGGTAATAAGTATCAAACAAATGCTACCATAAAAGCCTTTTTATATTAAAATATTTTTATTTTTTTTCTGATCTGGGAAGGAAGTAATGAAAACCCCAGCAAATACAGTTTACCAACCTATGTGAGCAAAGCTTGAAAATATTTGTCACGTAAGCGCAGACACATTTATCATTAGAGGTCAGTAGTGAAAAAGAAAACAGATTCCCAGAAGCCCCAAAGCAAAATGTTCTTGAAACAGCAAGGTCACGCAGCAGTGTGTACTCAAGAAACACAAAGGTCTATCCTATCAAACAATGACAATGTGTGTGCTATTGAAATCTGAAAGAGGGTGGTGGTTAGCCTCAACATTGGAGCGCTGAACTTTTTCTATCCACATACATCTCGACAGTGTCCTCCTTTGGCCTGATTCAACTTCCTCCACTGAGAACTGCTAAGCTGCTGTACAGACACCCACATGGCCTTGCTTGCTGCCTCAGGTTACTGTTCCTGTGTTTAGATCTACATGTTCACTACTATAGTCTTAATTCCTCAGCATCTCACTGAAGAGTGAGGCTTCTGGTTTACAGTTCATTTCTGTAACAAATGAACAGACGCTTTGTGGAAGGTTCTAACTCAGTTACACATTATTAAATACAGGAAACATAAAAAAGCCTATAGACACTTACTATGAAGGAACACTTTTAGTGCAATGGTATTTGCTCTTGCATCCCCTTCCTCTAAAGTTTAATGATTCACCTTTGATGAAATAGTCAGGACTTCTTCTGCTTCAATAGGGTCCTGAAACAAATCATCTCTATTTCCACGGTCAGAGACATGGAATGGTCTCTGTGCTTTATAACCTTTCACTTTTCTGTGGCGTAGACTCCTGATCCACTTTGACAGGTTAATACACATCACTTATAGGCAACGTCACCCCTGCTAAGCTAACTGTCTTGCACAAAAGCCAAGCTATTGCCGTGAGTCAATTCTTTTCAGAAACACGACACCTGAAACCAAAGAGTCGTTCATATCAGTTCTGTGCCCGTGCTTCCCAGGGCTCTCATTCCACACAATTAGAACAGGGAAAAGAGATAATATGAAAGTAAGAACACTCTCAGGTTCACATGAAAAGAAATAATCCCCAGCATCAGTCAGAACTCATAAACTGACTGTAAACAGGTTATCCAAGTCATCACTCTTGCCATGAGCCATGAAATTGTTTCAGTTCTATTTTTGTTCTTTGGATGTGTAATTTCCAAAATAAATGTCTCCCAAACTTTTCTGTGAGACTGCAGTCATGATAAGCCTCTTAATGATCATTTATGATTTCATTTTGTAATTCAACATTTCTTTTTACATTTTTTTCTGTGTTACATATTGATACTGGTAATTGTTTAATAGTTAATTATTACTACCACTTTTGCATGTTGGTCTGCCTTATTTTGGTGATTCCTACATTAAGCAGGGTCAGGTGGATTTAGACTCTTAGATAACCATCAATAATATAAAATAAAGTAACTATGTTATAGGCATACGTGAAACTAGATCTAAATATATTGACATACGCATTAAGCGCTTGGCATCTGTATTAGCATGGCAGTACACAAAGCATGACACAGTTATATTACCATAAGTAGTAAAGAAGCTTAATGTGTTTTATCTCTTTATGTCATCACACAGAAAATCACCTCTTAATCCTGCTTTCTATGTAGGGCAAGAATATATTGTCAATTACTAGTGCTTCTATTCTGTTTCTTACACATCTGCTGGAACACTATCAGTAGTAATATTGTAATCTTATTTAAGATTTTCTCCCATAGAAAAACTGTTCATTCAACATTGTCTTATTGGAAAACATGCAATGTACCTTCCCCTCGCTTTCACCATCACACGACTCCTTGATTCCTGTCAAACTAAGGCATTTCTCAGCTACTGTCCCCTTCTGAGCCTCCATTAAATTCACACCCTAGTCTTCCCCGTAATTGCTACCATACTCATTCTTCTACCTATTTCCCTTTTCATTCCTCTGGACCCGTTGGGATTTAGATTTTGATGACTCTTCTCAAAACTACTGTACTTCCTTGTTTCCAGAACTCTGTCCTCTTCATGCTCTCTAGAAAAACTCAAGTAACTCCTTCAGTTTAAGCAACCTCTTGAGCAACCTCTTCACCTTTTTTTTTTTTGTGTGTGTGTATGTGTCTAATAGTTCTACGGACTTTGTCCTTAACTCCATTTTCTTCTTTTCGCATAATGTACTTTGGGATGATTTAATCTGTAAACATACATTTAATTTGAAATTCTCTTCTTTCTCTACTCCATACTTGCCTCTGCCACCTACACTAAATTTCTCATATATCGCCATTGTCTCTTCATGGATTCCTAGACACGACATAAAGTTAAACGTGGTTAAAATAGAACTCTATTTTTTTCCCTACTGTATCTTTTCATTCCTGTGGGCAAGAGAACTATCTTTAGATGTGTAACTTGGTACTCACCTTTCATTTTTATCTTCTTCATTTCTTTACAGTATTTTGAAGTGCTTTTCCTATTCATACACATATCTAGAAATATTTCATGACAGCTGTGGTGGCTTGTGTTTTGATTAATAAAATACCCTTTTTTCTTGCTTCCATTCAGATTGCCACTGTAGAGACCATCTACCTAACCAGTGCCTTTAGTTATGTCATTATTCTTCTGCATCCTCCTTCATCTCTTTATTCTTTACTGTATTTAGCAAAACCTACTTGCCGCCTCTCTCAAGACCTTTCACAGACTATTGGTTTTTTACATACTATTTGTCATTCACTAACACAAAATATTGATTCCCATTCTTATCAGCCCACTGTGATTATGTCAGTCTGAATCATCTAATTATATTATTGCTTTCTACCTTAGTGCCCTTCCAGCTCAGAAAAAATCGCTATAAATAGCCATACAGAATTTCTTTCTCCAGGTTCACAGCCCTGACAGTGAAGCATCTGTTTGCTTTAATGTCTACCTACAAAAATAGCTGAGAACAATTAGGATACTCATCTGCTGAGAGTCCTGCTTGTTCCCCTGCATCCTCACCTCTCTAAATCTATCTGTTACCTTGTGTCTTACTTTTGTATTTTTGTTACTATCTTTTTTGATACCCTTCATATTGGGAGTTGTTCCTTGGGTAGTCTATATGAATTGCACAGCACAAAGTAACTGCTTATACAGGTATAAGTTCATAGCAACACTGTCAGAGGGGCAAAAGAAATAGATTAATGAAGTTAATTTCAAACTCAGTATGATACATTTTTTTAATTACTGTTGTTTTACCATTTAAGGCCCCTTTCAAAACAGTTTCAAACTGCAACTGCTGCAGACAGACAGATCTATTTGTAAAATGCACAGAAACAAATTTTTACGTTAGGATATAAACTGCATTCAAGAAATTAAAGTTCATTTTTTTAGAGATATATTCAGACAGGCGATGGGGTAAGAAACAACCAAAACAATTCTCTGTTCCTTTTCTCATCCGCTCCTGCAAAATTCTATTGAAGATACAAAATAAATATCAGCAATTTCCCCAAAAGGAATTACTCCAACACTACCGCCTTGGCAACTACTTATCACCATTCTTAGTAAGCCTATAGGAGACATTTTTTAAAAGCTATAGCTCTATACTTAGAAAAATCAAAAGCTTTCAAAAGCACTGGTTTTTGTTTTTTTTTTTCCCCCCTCAATGACAGTGATGAGATGCCCAGGATACTTTCTGATCAGACAACAGAACAAAAAGCACACAGCTCTATAATTAGGTGTAAATCTTTTGGCTGAGTGAAAGGCTATTATTGAGCCTGAAAACAGAGTTTGGAAATCCAGAGCTCTACATGTGCAATGCTACACATTATAGCCAAGAACATTAGGGAGTCTATTATACAGAGGCAACCACACGCCCACACAATAAAAGCAGTGTGCTCATGTTGTCTTTCCTTTATAAAGCTTTTTGGAAAAAATGATAATAATAAAAACATATAGAGCAATTTTGAGTCAGGATTTCAAAGACTGCAAAATCATTATCTGACACAGGGAGAACTATCATATGGAAAATGACTACCTTCAGTATTACCTTGAATGCTTGGAATGCTTTATAGAAAAATGAGAAATATTTTTTTCTTATTACTAAGCTTTCAAAAAAACAAATTTATATGTGCAGTATCATTCGACTAGAAAGAGCAACACTTAGTTCTACGGTGTGCCAGGCACTCAGACACCAAGGTGATAAACAGTATCAGCCATTCACAGAAAGTCTTGGGAGTCTAGCTGACTGTTGGTAACTTCTGGTAATGTCTTCAGATTTTAGAAATGTCCTTTCATTTTCATCATCTTTGTGAGAAACGAAGATTGAAGTTTTAATTAGTGGAGTAGAAATTTAAAATAACCTTTCAGTACTAAAACGCTAGTCAACGAGAAATTATCTAGCTGTACTTCCTGCAGTCTTTGAGATCCTGGCATGCTAGCAGGGCACTATGACTCTTTTTTACCAGAAAACAGTAGGCTCTCTATCTACTACCCATAGCATCTTCTTAAAAATGAGCACGCTGCCTTAGCACTTCACAATGTCTAAATCAGAAGAAATTATTGTTTTCTTTTTTTTCTCCTGCATTCAACTTAAATCATATAAACTAGACTTAGTGACAAGAAACATAAGGAATAGAACTGCTATGGCTCCACAATTTAATGGGGGAATTTGTCCCATTTTACTTCAAGTTGCAGTTTCTCCACAGTACAACAAAATTTTCTCTACAAAGTACTTCGACAAAACCACAGTGTCATTTCAGTAGTGGCTGAAATGTTTTGGAATATTTTGAGGCACTTTCTAAAACACACTTTTGAGCCATGAAGACTGAACAAGTGCCAGAAAAGGAAAGAGTGGGGGAAAGAGTCAGACCTGTTTCAGTTCTGCAATTGTTTTAGTGGCAGAGAAATTTCTATATGATTCCATATTTCCTTTGTTTCCACCACATAATCTTTGGAAAATTACTTACAGTCTAGCTTTCCCTTTTACTTCTAAGGTAGAAGCTACAGGACCTGTCAACCTGTCTCCATGAAGAGATCCCTATTACCTTTTAAATGAGAAGTCACAGATGTTATTATTGGGTTTATGTTAAGTAAATTGATGCATCATGTTTTTCTTCAAATGGTGGTGTACTACTTTTGAGTGAGTGAAAGGAAGCTGGTAGGAGCAAGGAAGTATTTGCAACAAGAGATACCATCTTTACTGTAATACACTTCCCACTCCTTTGAGATACCTCAAGGGTACAGCCTTCAGCTGGTATGAAGTGAGCTCCCAGAAGCAAATGGCTTTGAGCTTTTTACTGCAAAACCCAAGGCCGGCCCTTCCTGGTGTTTTAGAAAAATTTCCAAAATTTTAAATATTTTCATATGAAGAGCTATGTATTGTTCAGCAGGTCTGAAATCAAAATTCTGCCCTGCATTCTGGGAACTAGATCTTCAGTTGGTGTAAACTGATACAGATGTTTTGTTTTCACTGAAGCAAAGCCAATTTACATCAACTGGGAATTGAAACTACAGTTGGCAAAGCATTCTTGGATCTTGGATACATAATTAATAAAAATTAATATTCACTCAGCAAATAGATACTGTAGATAATAATTGAAACATTTTATAATTTTTCATTTGACAAGTGGAGAAGAATCTATTTCAGTTCTATACCAAATATGCACCTAGTTTCAAATAAAATATATTTCTCCTTGAATGAATGTCTTCATTTGCTTTTGCTAAGGCTCTTTGAAAAATTGTTTTAAAATGCTCTGCTAAACTAGACCTAGGAGAGTAAATTAAAGCACTAAATGGTGGATAATTTTTAATATAATTTTTCTTCTTTTTGCTCATGTGCACCCCTCTATGATTACATGGTTGACATTTTCCATGAGACATGCTGAGGTCAGAGTGAGTGTGGCTTTATGCAATTAAATAGCAAGACCTCACGCTATCACTTTCTCATTCGGTCCACAGGAAAGTCCAAGTTGCGTAACAATCAATGATAAAAGACAGAGCATTAAATCTGAACAGGTTTCCCAGAGTGGGAATTCTGGTTTGAACTCAAGAGCAAGATGCAAATGTATAAATTTTTTGATTCGCAGCACTGCAAGCAGGAAAAGGGACAGTCTTTGTGAGCTGGCAATGTGTAAGGTACTGTGAAAAGTGCATTCTTGCTGAATGGATCAAATCATCAGCAAGACTGAACATCTCTCAGAATTAATTATATATATGAACCAAATGGAGATACACACATTTTTGCTTTATCACAGATGCTGCAGCTTCACATTCACAGGACACGTACTTCTTTTAGGACTAAGAGCTATTTTAGTTATTTAGTTATTTTGCAGTTCCAATGGTAGAGTAGAAATTATCTGATTTTGCAAGCACTGGGTAATGTGACATATGCTTGTTTATTACTGAATGGTAAATGACTTTCTAAATTAGTTTGATGGCCTAAGGAAAGGAGTGGATGGTTAGTACATTTGACCAGTCATTAAAGTGTCTCTTGCTGGCAAGAAAACCCTCTAAGCCAAAACGATACTTGGGTTTTACACTAGCAGGCTGTCCGACCCCTATCCCAAAGATTTTATGTAATAAGTAGCCTTGGAATAATTCTGTAAAAACTGGAGAAGGAGGTGGAGAATCCTCTTTTCACCTGAAAATAACATCCTGAAATCCAAACGGTACTCTAAGGACTGCTGTAGGGACATTTCCAGTAAAAAAAAAAGGAAAAGCGGGTAACTCTATTTTCTGCAGAGGTAAACCACAGTCACCAAAAACAAAACAACAACAAAAAACACTAAAAAAAAAAATTAATTCAACAGGATAAGCTTGCAATCATAATGCTTTTTCCTCTGCATTCAGAGCAGCCTTCTTTGGCAGTGCAACCTAACAGATTTGAAAAGCTCAGCAGTGGGAGAAACCATGTTCACCCTATTAATGTTTCAGGGGGGTCATTTCAGATCAGCTTTAGTTTGTCTTATGGATTGAGTGCTCATTAGCAGCAGGAATACATGCTATAAGCTCCTGGACCTCATTACTCCATTTAATTTCTTCAGGAAAAAGGACCAGTTGATGTGCCCCGAGATCATGCTATAATGTGAATCAAAGTGCAATGAGTGGGAACAATCAAGAAATTTGCTTCAGATGTGCTCGTCTGAGATGAAACCTCTAAGGCCAACACACACTCTGACATTCTGAGGTATTACGAATTTTAAACAATATTATTGCCACTCTGGAGTGTGCAATTTTTTAATGGAAATAAGAATTTTCTACCCGCCGTTCCTTTCCACAATTATTCATCCTGCCACTTTGTGGAGAGTTTTGAATTGACCAAATATTTAACCAAATGAAAGGAAGAAACTATTATTCACCTTGTGAGTGTATGAGTATGCCGTGATACGTCATGTATCTGAGCAATCTCATCTAGTTGAGGGGAGTTGGACTAGATGACTTTTAGAGGTCCCTTCCAACCCAAGGGATTCTATGATTCTGTATTTTTTTTACCAGAGTGATAGTCTAAACAGTACCTTTTCAAGTTTTTCTGATATGAGACATACAAAATTCTGAAGCTGCTCGAAGCACTCCAAAATCTTCAAGGAAAATAGCCTAATTTTTATTTTCCGATTTTGGATTGAAACTGGGTGTTCAAATAGTTTATCATGTACTAGAGCCGGGGGACCTACACAACGTTGGTATGGTTCAGCCTGGCTTTGAGCACCCCAGTGCTGCCCAGAACACCTGGAGAGCTATGAAGGACTAGCAGGTAGTACATAAACCAGCTGAAATTTAGAATTTGAACCCATTCAGATACATAACTCTCCCATTACTTGCTGCACAGTAATCAATGCTAAACCAGATATTAACGCAGATATTCTAACAGAATCAAACTCCATTTAGTGTCATAACTCAGCTGCCTAAACTCTATCCAACTTCTGTGCTTAGAGTTTCCAGTTATCTAGTTTCAGTCCATTGATTTAAAATAGATTTAGAGATTAGGGCCATAATCTTCACTTAATCCCTATCAATTGCATTCCATTTATTGCCTACTTTCTGTTTCACAGTTGTTATATGAGAAAGACATTTCCACTGTTCTGCTAAAATGAGAAAGCTGCAAAGGAACCCATATTGTTGTGCAGACACTGTGTGAAATGGGTTGCCTAGGAACTGTGCGAGGAGGTGCTCAGCAATGGCCAACATCGGTTGCTTCATAAGAGAGAAGAGAGACTTCCCACAATCCACTTTCCTGTGGCTATGACCTACCTATGCTTTGTCTGGTATATCTTGTTTTGGCTTCCGATCCCTTCTTTTAATCTTAGAATTTTTTTCAAAGCACCATAGATCAAACTTTCCTCATGCTAGCATTCTTCTTCAAAGAAAAAGTGAAATCTTTTTGGCACAGAGGCAGAGGTCTCGTTTGAAGGTTTGTCACGTTACTTAGGTAAGCTCCTTACTTTCTCCCATTGTGAATATCTCTTTCTGCATATCTGTTCACCAGTCCTGTTTTTTTATGGTTAGGTTTTTGCTTTGGGTTGGTTGTTTTTTTTTTCCCATCTTCCGCTGCTTTTTAAATCATCAGGGAGCTGCCTGGTCTATACTGGCAGTTTCACCAAAATCCATGCTTTCGCCTTCTCAGAATCAGGCACATGACAACTCCCTACATTCCGGACAAAAAGCACAGCAAAAGCAACTCACCACAGGGTATTTAAAAGCTTTTGATTCTCAAGGATCAGTGCGGATGCCATGAGCATGAATTTTACTACTGAAATGTTGATTGTGTACAAGAGATGCCTAAAACACATCTTTGGACTTCTAAGGCCCACAAAAAGCTTTGCTACTGAAACCCCTAAACTACTTTATACATGTCATATTCTTACTAAGTGATTTTAACAGATAGCAATGGAGAAGTTTTTAGCAGAAATCCTCTATGACATTTGTTCCAGAAAAGAAGGACAAGGTTGATTCCGCTTCCTCAGCTATCTGAAAGTGAAAAGTTAGCAGAGACTGTAATTCTTCCTCTTGACCCACCCAAGCACCAGCTCTGCACTTCGGGGTCAAGGTATCTACATCTACAGAGGGGTTATACTTTGAAAAACAATCCAAGCAAAAACTAGATTATCAATCACATACTATTTTAGCTATAAATACATGACACAGTGATAGACAGCTGTTTGGAAACTTCTTTTTGGCTTGAAACCCTAATATCTACAGCACACTTGATGCTCCTAGATGGATGATCTCTTGGCTAACTCTGAGCCTGGGTGGAGCTGTGCCATCTGAACACATGTGCCATCTAAATTACTTGGCCAGTATCGCTATAGGTTCAGTGCCAAGTGACCGTAGGTTTAGACAGGCAGCATACATAACATTGTAAATTCTGGCTCCTTTGTAAAAAACCTTATCCTCTCTGACAATGCTGAAAAACTGGCTTCACTTTCCATCCAACATGTGATTGCACCTGTTGGTGATTACAGAAATCCTCCTCCTCCAGCCAAATCCCCATAACAATAAATGACTGTTCAAATGGTGTTAGGCAAGGCAGGTCCTCATCTACCTAGGAAATTAAAAGCCCCTTAAGTTAGTTATTAGAAAAATCAGTAGGTGTCTTCAAAACTGAAAGGTCTCCAGGGACTCTTCAATAGAATCGCAAAGTCTGTTTTGGTACGCCTGACCTTACTGGGACAAGTCCAATTAAACAGGTTTCTTTCAAAACACTGTAGTGTGATATCACCGCACCATTTAGGGAGCTACACCTAATATGCTGCCTACCTGTGTTTGCATTCCATATTTACCCATAAAATCTGGACAACTATCCCATTATGTTTCATTTGTAGATAAGCTGTCCAGAAGCGACGCAGAATTGTCAACAATTCAGAAAATGTTTGACTACACGGAGTGCTGATGGGAAGAAATCCTCGCCAAATTGCTTATGCAGGCACAGTTCTGGGAATTTTTTGCTCTACAAAATGCTTAGCTTATTAAGTCACTTATTGGAAGGCAATCAAATACCAAAGCCTAGGTTCCAGTGAGGACACAACAAAGCTAACTAGTGTGGTTACTACAACTTTGCCACCTAGGTTGTATCTGTCATGGTTATATGCAAGCTCCGGTTTGTAGGAACAAATTTTACATATGCATGTGTTTGAGAAAGTGTGGGTGTATAGGAACAGGTTAAACATTGTACTGTTGTTGGGTGCAAAAGAAACCAAAACATTGCCGTGTATGAAACAACTGCAGTCCCTTGCAGGACTTACTGAACACTGCCATTGATACCTCACAGCGACTAATTGCAAGAGTGCTAGAGACAAACCAGAACTACTGCCACTTCACTGTGCTTCGCCCTGACTCATACTGGGACAGGCCACAATAACAGTGGAATGAATTCCCACTTCATGGTTGCTTATCTCTATCCCTCATACGCAAAATAGACAAAATCACAAAAAACCATCTGTCAACTTACACAATATTAATTGAAAAACTACTTGGTGAGCTAAGGTGAACTTCAATTTAGTATGAACCGGCATACATTACCCTAATTAAACAGTGAGACACTCAAGGCAGCGAAGAGGTTTCTTAATTAACTTAGATGATGCTAAAGAGGTTTTTTTCCTGAGGAAAAGCCAAAAGCACTTAATATTTCAACGCAGATAATCTTCAGAAAGAAGTATTCTTTCATTTCTCAGAAATATCAAGGACAATTTTTAACCAAGTATAGACAAATACCAGCTCTGGTTTTGTTCAGGAGGATTTTCAGTCATACTTCTTGACTTAAACAACACTGTTTACATCCAGGGACTGAAAATCAGTTAAAAGACCAATCATCAGAAATTTCATTATCCATTAAAAATTCACTAGTTTATTTTCTGCTTATTGGCAGAATTTAAATATTACTGTGATTAAATATGATTTTTCAATGCATAACAATGAAGTTTCAAGCAAGTTTCTTCCATTTTTGCTAGTTCTTTTTTTCACTGCTTACCACCACAGTCTTCTTCTACCTTTCAGCAGTTCAAGAAGCAACGTATTTAATGTTTTGTATGTATTTTTTTCCCTGAGTATCCCCATAGGGAACTGGGTACACAGTCTTGTTCTAGTAGGAATTTTTTGTTTACTGTTTACATTAACACAAATTTATGTGCCAGGGGAAACAAGGTCAGAGAACTGTCCCTCTGGATGAATGCTAAGCAGTATAGTAGCTGCTTATTCCTGCTAAAATGAGCAGCAGCAAAGGGTGATCTTTAGAAGTGCTAGATGAAAAAATATCTTAATCTGTTTACACATATAAGCATAGACATGCAGACACACGCATACACATTTTATGTATGTATGAAAAAATTGCTGTCTTGAAACAGCCACAGTAGAATAATTTCCCATGATGAGGATACTTCAAACATCTTTAGCTCGTCACCTCAATACTGTGAATTTCTATTACATTCTACAGAAAGGAAACTTAACAGACAAGTAAAGAACCTGCTTTACTTCTGTCTGGGCTCTGTCTGTTTTGCTCTGGACTCAATGACAACTATCGTAAAAACCGACCACCTAGAAAGAGGTAATGCAACACGGGACGGCAGCTTCTGTACCACCAAAATCACTTAGAAATACAAGACACATTCAGACTCATACGGATTTTTGCTCCCAAATCTCTTTGACACTTTTAAAAATCTCCCGCAGTTTTGTTTTTATTCTCTCGGAGTTACCCAGGCAATTCCACTCACTGCGACAGAATAATTCGTGATTCACAGTGGAGTACATGAGAGGAGTATCATACCCTTCATCTCGACATGACAAAAGAACGTTCTTTTTTTTCCAAGGGAGAGTCTGTAATTTAAATGCTCAGACTCGGAAACGGGAGTATGGAACCCCTGAGGCTTTGAACAAGTTTCTTAATCTTGCAATTCCAGGCTCTCCATCTGTAAAAAATGGGGGTAATACTTTCTTGCACTGTAACAAATAGGCAATAATGAGAGTGCCTGCTGCCTCCTGTCATGGGACAGGTGTCTTACTGCCTGGGCCAAGAACAGAAAAGAGAATCCTTAACAACTCTTCTGCTCATAATGACTACAAGAAATGCCATTCCGTAACTCGAATATGCAATGTATACAAAATGTAGGTTGAATACAAGTATTGCTTTGGAAGTGTAAAAATACTGTATTCAGTGGCACTTCTCTTCGTATTATTTTCCAATTCTAGCAGGGAGATGTAATTGTTTTTAAAACTGTGGGGAATATACATCTTCTGATATTCATCTCTTACGGATTACTTATATTCCTGCTGAGTCATACCTGGACTACACAAGTTGGAAATGTATCTACTAGCTCCTAACTCGAAGCAGATTCTTGTAACACTTGGAAATGTTGATGCAACTGGTCTCACAGTTCATCTCCTACATCACCATCAGCAAAAACTACCTTCCATATTATATCTGGTGGGCACACAGTGTTGGCTTTTGACCTGTTTGCACGGCAGCTGTACCGCTCCCTAGCACTGAGAGACTTCTACTTAGGCACCATAAACAATGTTTAACCTAACATGCAAACTGTTAGGTAAGTGAAAAGTTAGCTCAGTAGTTATTGTCAAGGAGCTGGGTAGCTCTCTACATAGCTTGCTTTCTTTCTCTTCCAGGGTGGTAAACGCAGATTGCTGCCCCAGGCAAAGAAGAGATTTTCCTGCACGCCCTTTCTGGAAACATCACGGGAGAAGAAGCCTTAAGTACCCTCTGCTATGTGTCGCCCTTCCAGAGGCAGGAGAAACTGTAGGGAAAATACAGTAGCCTTCTAGCATAAATGAAATACAGTCTTGTACAACAGTATTGCATTGATATTGATAAGTGCTCTGTGCCTGCACTGAAACCTTTTGCATTCTGGAAAATGTTCACTGTTGTGAAACAGATGAATTCATTTTGTATTTGTGACGGGTTGACCCTGGCTGGCTGCCAGGTGCCCACCAAAGCCACTCTTATCACTCCCCTCCCCAGTCAGACAGGGAAGAGGAAATGGGGAATGGGAATTGAAGTCTGTTCATCACATGTTTCTGCTGCTCCTTCCTCTTCAGGGGGAGGACTTCTAACACTCTTCCCTTGCTCCAGCAGACATTTGAAGAAGCTTCTATCAGCTTCTCACAGAAGCCACCCCTTTAGTCGCCCCATTATCTAAATCTTGCCACTCAATCTCAGTACAGTATTGAATACCAAAATGAATATCACATACTAGGGTGTTATTTGTCTCACTGTTTCATTTAGCATTTATATTAATCCTCCCCCCCCGCCCCGTATTCAAGTTGCCAATAAACTCCCAGTAAGAATCAGAGACCTTGCCAAAGTGCCTAATTTAAGTTTAATTTCTTCTCAGACTGTGTGGGACAAAGCCATGACATAAAATTACAAATACCATGAAGCACCTCATTATTTTTCAGTGATTGAAACACTTGACAAATAACACTTTCTTCCTAGTGCGTGCATGAACGCTGCCTAAATCCCCATCGCTGTCAATTACCCCACAGAGTTTGAAGAATTTGAAACTTTATATCTCTATTATTCACAAACTTTTGCAGACTTCCTGTCAAGGTTCAAGATGACGTAGTGGAAGATATTTTGACACTCAGATGTTCTAAGTGTCTCATATTCCTGAATTCAAAATTTTAAAAACAGGAAAAGAGCTTCATGTTTGGGTACAAATGAAGCCATGAAGTAGGAGCAGAAATAATACCAGGACATCAGTCTATCAGTAGAAGCTGCTGTCTTTCTTTGGGAATTCTTCTAGTGAATCTTAAAATTCAATAACTTTCACTACACCAGTGAGTCATCATTCTGCTATTTATTAAATTCTTTTGTAGTTACAAAATCCTATCAAGGGTCTCCTTTCATTTTAAATCTATCTGTCAGACTTCATTCCTAGTCCCCACAGACCACTTTTATGATAATAATGCTGAGAAATCTACATTAAGTTAGATATAAAGAAAACGGAGAAATCCTTGAAATCAAGCAGACTTCATTTTTGTTAAACTGCAATAACCTACTGTACACTTCAGCTGAATACTGTTTGTCGTATCTTCTGTTGAATACTGCACTGGTGTTGGATACCAGTACTTGAGCAAACTGAACAGAAAATAATGTAGCATTTCTTTGGGCTCTATCTTCTACTATTATCAGGCAGTCTTGCTTGTCTTTTTAATTTAGCTTTTTGAAAAGAAACACCACATAAGGAATCTTTGCTGCACTGCTGAGTCCAGTACATAGCTACAGGATGTGACACAGACCTTGCACCTAAGTGTACCTGCACTAATATAAAAAGCTGTTCCTTCTCTCCTAGATATAATGGAGGGGGAGAAATGCTGGTGTTCCCCAGGATCTAGGACAAAACTGGTTTGTTGGGGGTAGTTAGACATGCCAAAACACAGTCTATGTCCTCTTAAGAAAAAGTATTTTCTAGCCTTCTTAGTTAATGGAGTGGAACAGCTGCTAAAAGGTACCTTCCTACTGTCCTACCTCTGTCCCTAAAAGTCCTATACATTGTACCTGACCAGTTTTCTCCTTTTTTGACTTTTCCCTTCCTTTCCAATGATCAGTCCCCAGCGCTGTGCTCTGCTGCTCTTTGGAAAGTGGAAGCTAGGCCATGATCATGCTTGTCACCACTTTTCCAGTTGATCTTGCTACCTGTAGCAGGTCTTTCATATCTAGCCTTGCGCGTGTTACTATGATTCATAATAACTGTAAGTAAATATTGACAAAGTAGATAAAATAAGGATAAGTTGGGGGATGAGGTGATAGAAAGTAGCCCTGCAGAAAAGGACATGGGAGTGCTGGTGGATGAGAAGCTGGACATGAGCCAACAGTGTGCGCCTGCAGCTCAGAAGGCCAACTGCATCCTGGGTTGCATCAAAAGAAGTGTGGCCAGCAGATCAAGAGGTGATTCTGCCACTTTGCTCTGGTAAGACCTCACCTGGAGTACTGTGTCCAGCTCTGATACCCTCATCGCAGGAAGGACATGGACCTGATGAAGGGCCACTAAAATGATCAGGGGATTGGAACACCTCTCCTACAAAGACAGGCTGAGGGAGCTGGGGTTGTGCTGCCTGGAGAAGAAAAGGCTCCAGGGTGACCTAATAGTGACCTTCCAGTACCTGAAGGGGGCCTACAAGAAGGCTGGAGAGCGACTATTAACAAAGGCCTGAAGTGACAGGATGAGGGGCAATGGTGTTAAACTAGAGAAAGGCAGATTTAGACTGGATATTAGGAACAAGTCTTTTACCATCAGGGTAAAAAACAACAGAACAGGTTGCCCAGGGAGGTAGTTGAGGCCCCATCCCTGGAGATAGTCAAGGTGAGGCTCGACAAGGCTCTGAGCAACCTGATCTAGTTGAGGATGTCCCTGCTCACTGCAGGGGGCTTGGATTAGATGACCTTTAGAGGTCACTTCCAACCCAAACCATTCTATGATTCTGTGGTTCTATGATTCTGTGGTAAGTGCAGGGATGGCAGCTTCTTTGTTTTCTCAGCAATATGGCTTTCAGTACTTCTCTGGAAATAAAAAGTTTAAGCTCTATCTTATTTAACAAAGAAACTATAAATTTGAAATTAATTCAAATTGAATTGATTCACAACCAAATACATATTATCCAAGAAAATAAAAAGAAATTGCTGAATTCTCTATGGTTCAACTAGTAAAACTAGACTCTTCCAAGGAATTTTTGTGGTTCTTCAAAGACCCTGTAGAAGAAACTAATGCCTGTGGTCATCCTTGCACCACTATGTGGTAATGGTCAAAAACATTTTCCTGTAGGCTGATGTACAGGCAAAGAGGAAAACGCCATACTACATTAGTCCTCTGGGGAGCTACAGTAGGTTCTTACGGGAATTCAAACACAAAACCAAAGAGATAAACCTTGAATAAATGTGTGACTATTATATAATGTAAACAGAACGAGATGACTTGAATACCTAATGCTGAAGGAGGTAAGTCTGATAGATCCAAGAAATTTATCCAGATCATTTCATCCTTGTGAAATTCTTCACTGTGTATGACTGCTAAAAACTACTGCTTTGACTAGAACAGCTAACTTTTCAGGGGAAAAGCTATATACTTTGTACTCATTTATCTGAAGCTTTCACTCATTCAGGCTGAGTCCCATCGTTGTAATCACAGCCTACCTGGTTTACAGTGTGCACATTATCAGACCTGATGAATCTTTGTTGCAGGATTCTCTTTGCATATGACTATTTGGTGTACATATTTCAAATAAGTTACATAAACAATACTAAATCATTCAAAATCATTGCCCAACATGTTTGCACTGTATTTATGTATCAATGACTTCATGAGCAAGAGTTGTTTGCACAGAGGAAAGCTTGGCTTTAGTACATGCTGTAGTTTGAAAATGAATGAACAGAGATAGAAATGAATTCTTGACACAGAATTCTTGAAGCTCTTGTAGAAATCATGACACAGACAAATACAAATCTACATGAAACAGAGAAGAAAAAATTGTCAGGATTCATCTACTTGAGCACTGTAGTTTGAAACACTTTTGAAGCAGAACTCCTAGCCACATTCACCATGCTTTGGTTTACATTGTAACACGATCTGAAGCATGAACTGGACTCTTCTGAAGAAATGAAATGGAACTGCCCAGGAGGGTGGTGGAGTCACTATCCCTAGAGGTGTTCAAAAAGTGTGTAGATGTGGCACTTCAGGACATGGTTTAGTGGTCATCGTAATGTTAGGCAGATGGTTGGACTTGATGATCCTGGAGGTCTTTTCCAGCCTTAATGGTTCTATGAAAGATACGCTTCAAGAACTCACTTAATGCTGTATGTTGCTAGTGGGCATTACAGCTATAGGATGGATTAGAGCTAACGTGAGGCAGAACTCCTAAAACAGGATTCTGCTTCGCTAATGGGCTCTAAGGGCTTCAGGAGGTCAGTCTGCCATCTCACCATCAACTGCAAGGGAATTGCTGATCCAGCATGCCTCACCCTTTGGTGTTCCATGGTTGTCTTACCTCTCATTCCACTCTTCATCCCCCCAAAAAAAGAACTCCCAAAACAGAAGAACTTGCCCAACAGGTTTTGTCCTCTTAAATATGTTATTGCAGAGGTGCTGATTGGATAGGTCTTGGCCAGAGGCAGGTTTAGCACAGAGCTGGGGGATGTTCTCAAAACTTCTCACAGGAGCCATGCCAGTAGCCCCCTTTCCTGCTGCAAAAACCCGACCAAATACAAAACCAACACATTACAGAATATGTAAATTTAAACTGCTTTGTATTGTGAGACACAATGCTGCCACCTGGAGAAGTTTAGATGTGAGCTGGAAGTCTGCATCCACGTTTTTGTCTTGGAGTCATATCTGCTCTTTTAAATACTTTACAGTCCCACAGGAAATGAGGAATAAAATCTCGACCTCATTCAACTTAATGAGAGTTTTGACACTGACATCAATGAGGCTGGGGTTTCAAAAGTAAAAAGCATTTCAGTACAATCATTTTAGACCATGTTACAAAGCTCCTATTAGACTTAAGTTGAACTAAGTGCAAACACAACACAGTTGTCTAAGAACACACCAAACATTACTTTTAGAAAAATTTACCAAATAATAAACTAGTTACCCACTTAAAAGATTATGATCTAAGGTTGTATGTGTCCTCTGCTTCATGAACATTTGAATGTCTAGTATAGTGAAATGTCATAACAGCCACACCTCCTTACAGAGCTCAAATACCTAAAGTAAGACTATTAGGTATCTTTAAGTAAGAATATCAGACGCAAACATATTAGTTCCACATCTGAAAGGAAAACTTCTGATCAGCTACTGATGCTAAAACACATTCAGAGTTCACACTCTCTCCCACCGATATACAACTAGACTCTGAAAGAATAATTTAGGATGTGAACTCTCAGTATTTGCATTCATATACAATACTATTCCTACAAGCAAGGAAGCTGAAATAATTTTGGAAAAAACCTCTCTTATGCATGGAGATAACATGCTCTAACATAATGCCAAGCTGATAAATCTGGTATCATTGATGGATTAACCCCTAAACATTAATAAGTAATAAAGGAATAAGAAAAACACTTTCATTTATAAGATTATCCACCAAAAAAAAAAAAAAAAGACTATTTTCTAAATGCTGCATAAATATGCAAAAATTATGTTGTACAGTGTGCAAACAGGATTTTATAGGAAAATAAAAAAGAGGCTCTTCTTTTGTCCTGTGCTTTGCAACAAAATATTTTGTGAATTACAGAAATCTGTGGCCTAGAGATGTTGGGTCTAGATGGTTCAAAGAACGATCCTATCCCCATTAGATCATTTGTTCAGTTCTAGCCAAATCATTACCATCTGACTTTTGGTTAGTAGGTTGTATAAAATGAACAGCTACCTTTATTTAGTTTCCAGATGACAAGGGTTCATATTGCAAGTACCACCTTTAGCACGTGGGATAGAGACCAAAAAAAACCCAACAGCAAAAACCCAGTAAAAGAAGAGTTTTGTGGCTCAGCTAATTTTCTCATCCTGGAGATGGCCTTCTGGTCAAAGAACTAGTCTGTTGACATGAGGCAGCCTCCTGTTTTGTGCATGACTCATGCTTTCCATAACCATCATTTGACAGAGTTTGCAACAGCTGCAACTGGCTTACTAGGGAGCAATAAATTACGTATTACTTTGAAACAAGATATTTAAAGAAGTACTAGGACTTCACTTGTATTTTATATTGAAAGAAAGACAAGTTCCAGTGAAGAGTCAGCATTTCTCTACTATGAAAAAAAATTTCAGAACTCACTGCTAAAAGATGTACATTTGATTTAAGTTCTACTCCTTATTGACTCTGTTAACTATCACAAGACCGCTTCTGAGGAGCGTGACATTGACTAGATGCTAGCATCCACTTCTGTTCATCGGCATCTAAATCATGAAGGAAAAGACATACTTTTTATAGATACATATATATATCTGTTACAAATCAGCAACTCAGGTTAACTCATGACTTGTATTATTCCTTTCATTGTTCTCTTCCCTGAAAGCAGAGAATCCATCAAAAGATCACTATCAGGAGACAATTACATAAGGAAGGCCGAGTATTGCTTTCCAGTATGTAGAAGACTAGCATAAGTACCATAGTTCTCAATAATATATTTTTATATTAGGATCAAAAGATAGTTTCTTTAACTTTATGAATTCAAATGGATATGCCCTGAATTTGTCTCTAGAACAACATTTAATTTAGTAACAGCCTAGTGAAAAATATTAGGTACTCTCATCTACTTTCACTCTTCCAATGAGAAATCTGCCTTATAAAAAGAATACTTGTTTCATGCCTTAACTAGACTTCCTCTTAGTTTATGATAATTACAATTTCAGTCTTATACGTATATCTTATTTTCTCAATTTTGTATGTTTTACTGGCTTTCTGTAAATTTAGAAGTCACTTGAAAACCATTCTTGCTCTACTGTGGTTCTGTTGTCTTCGATGCATTATTATCCATAAAAATCACACATATATTTTTCACTTTCTTCAGTTTACTTTTAACAGAAGAGCATTTCAATTTCTTACTCTTTAGCTGTATAAAGAAGCAATCCTTGCTTTAAGGGATCAAAGACCAAAGATCAGGTTCTATGTTTTTGCATAAAAAGATGCATTTGATGAAATTCCATTTCTCTACTGGCAGAATTTATTTTTAGCCTGTGCTTCTGTTGAACTAACAACTCTGTCCATTTTCCTGAAAAAAGTACGGACATCTTCACCTATAGAAACACACAAAATGTGAGTAAATCAAAGATTTGCTGTAATTATACTACCAAATAGTGATACCTTTTCTAGTCTATCAATGTGTCAGGGTAACTTAGATGTAAAACAGAAGAAGGTGATACGACAAAGCCTTTTTTTTTAGCGGAAATGCCAGTAAATCAACACTCATTTAACACAGAAGTAATTTAAAGCAACTCTTGATAGCAATAGAAGGAACATATCAATCTTTACTCTTTGAAAGAGTGGGATCTAAAAGTCGATTAATAATACATCCTAGACAACTTACTTTTGATTCTCCACATTAAAAACTGAGGATCATCAAAAAGATGTCCAGTTAAGGATAAAAAATAATAAGCTAAGTTTGGATGTAAGTATAAGCAGGAACAAGATGAGTTGCTCCTTGTTATTCATGTTAAGATTTAAGCCAACGGGCTGAAAGCTTTAATATTTTAATACATAATAAAAACTCTAATTAGTAAAACTTCTTTTCTGTGAGCTTCTTCATGGACCGCCATGGTATTGCATGCCAGCATTCAGCAATGCGTTCTCTATATAAGCCTCTTCTATTTTACATATTTTGCCTATTAAGCTGTATTTTTTTGGTTTGTATATTGGACAAAGAAATCCTTTAACTCTAAGCCTGTTTGTACTATTTAAACTGACTCTCTAAGACAGAGCCATCTCATTCAACTGAATCACTCCCTGCGGATGTTCAGTCATATCAATTGCCTTCAAATTAAAAAAAAAACCCACAAGTGTAGCTTACTGCTGTCAAGAGTTTTAGGAGACAACATAGCTACTGGCGATAATGTTTATAAATAGGTAATAGCTATGGTGATCCTGGCTCTATTTCTCCTAGTGCACCATAAAAAAAAATTGTTCACTGAGTTCCTACCAACTACATTAATAAACTGTATTTGAGGGAATGGTTTCCATGATGGGACTGCCTAGTCTTTCCAACAGAAACTTTGTCATGGCACAAGAACAGCATATTCATGTTTATATTTTGAGTCCAGGTTGAGTTGGCAAAACACAAAGACTCTTCAGTTCAAGGTATTTGCTTCTTTGACGAGTTATCAGTTGTATGGCAGTGGGATGAGCAGTAACAGTGAACGGTTGGGCCTGCATCCTCCTAGGCACCTTATAGACATGAACGATAAAGGCAGTTCCTTGCTTCAGAAAGCTTAATGCAGTACAAGCACAGACTCCCACAGTGCCATTTTTGCAAACTGTATTTCAGACAATATCCATACTTCAAAGAACTTTACTGTTAATTTACCCTTTAAAAGAGTAGGATATTATGTATACTTTTTACACAAAGGCCTGTAAATCCTAGTGCAGACAAAACCCAGATAATTCAAATTAATTGAACTTCAATTCCTACAGAATCATTGACTGTAAGACAGGCCAACAGGCTTGAATAAAGCCAACTGCCAAAGAGCTCAGGCTGCTTTGTAAATGCAGGTCTTTAGTAGATAACAGAGTAAGGACTAGTGTGAGTGTAACTAGTAGAAAGTGTTCTACGTGAGTATTACTTTTGAATTTCCAAAAGGTTTTGAGTAATTTCTGTGAGTCTGTTCAGGGCTGCCAAATGTGCAACTAATTTGGAACCTGGTAATAGTAAAGTTTATCTAAATGTTCTAGCACCAGTGCTCCAGTCATCTCATTAGTTTTGACTTAAATAAAAATAGTTATTTGAAAAGTTTAGAAGCATGATTTAGCTGTAGCCTAATGGTTTAAAAAATGAGGATAATAAAAATACCTGATCACTCATTAATAAAAAGCCATCATCAAAGTGGACAATATTCTTTTAGCCTGTACAGTAGCATAATGCTACCTTCCTAATTAAACATAAATTAACTGTCAAAGACTGTACTAAGTCATATCCAAATAACAAAGCCTTTTTTTCAACAGGCAAGAACATTTTCAGTAATCTTCAGAAGCAGCTCCTTAAAGAATCAGTGCATGATGAGTAGACAATTATCACTAAATCTTGAGAAACATTCTTGCATAATTTCCCCTGGACTCCTGGCACTTCTTGTTGATTGAAGTTAATTACTTGCATGACCTCCTGCAGGCCGAAAAGCAATTTTACTTCTATAAAGGGCATTTAATAAACCTGTTCTTTTCCTGACCACAGAAAATGGGAATCTGGTTGAGTTCATAGAAAAACACAAAAAAATAAATCCCAAAAAGCTTTGTAAAAGGGTTTCTCATATATAAATAATTGAAGTATTAAGAAGTGCAGGTTCTCATCACTGAAATTTGCTTTCATTTAATCTTTTAGGAGAAGCGAATATTTCCTTTATAGAAAAAATAGAACTGGGTTGTGAAAATGTTCAGAAGACCCAGAATGGATGTTAGTTGCCCTACCTCTGCTCTATGGCAGCTCTACTATTGTGTGCCAATGCTGACAATGGGAGTGTTTTCCCCTGTCTCATAGAGGGTGACAAATGTAAGAACCAAAGATTCAGGGAAATCCAAGCAGGTTTATAGTGATCTAGTGATTTAATTATCTTGATTTTACATTTAACTACGTCATGATGATTCTATGATACGGTGTTTCCCAGCTGGAAGGAAAGACACAGCTCTGAAAGATGAAGTACAAATCCTATACAGTAAGCTCAGTGAGTATCTAACATAGAAATATGGAACTGTCTACATTATAGAGGGTTCTGTAAGGTATCCTGTAAGGTATACTGCTGTCCAGAATATTTGTGGCACTGCAGGTTGTGACCCTATGTTTAAGAAGCTCCTCCTTTCTTGTCCTGAGTTTTACAAATGGCTTCTTCATTAAGACAGCCTTAGAGCTGTTCTCTGTATACTTTACCAGGCTACCAGACTGAAAGAGTAATGCTTTATTAGTACACAAAGACAGCTCATCTAACAATGGAAAAATAGCCTAAGGATACTCTCTGCAAGCTTCTGATTGACTCAGACTGCACTGAGGTCGACTACCTACTCCTATCCATTAGCAGCTGGAGCTTCATTAATCCTCTTACCTTAGAAACCACAGGTAACTCCCGTGGAATACAGTAATATTAGAAATTTACTATTCTTTTATCATGGTTTAAAGTATTCTGGCTGTGACAATCATTCCTTACGGCAGATTTGTTTCTGAATGAGGTTGTCTTAAAAGGCTAAAATCTGTTACTCCAAACTTCTGCCTCTGCAGAGGACAGAACCAGTATGGAGCTTTGTTTTGCTTTTTTTTCTCTGCATTCTTTTATTATCACTATTATTATTACAGTCTTTCAGTATATTCTTTTATACTCAGAGGCTTTTACTATTGCTGTAAACTTTCATTTATTTATTTGAAAAACTAATACCTGACTTTCCAATTTGCCAAGTTCTCTATGCAGCACTTTAGTAGTATGTGTGAATAAGCAGCAAAAAATACAGCACAGTAGTGTTAAAGTTGCAGTTAAAACAGTAAAATATCTGAAATTCCTAAGCAAAGATCCAGGAGCATTGTTAGCTCAGTCAGCTTGTCAAGTCTGTATATTTTACAATGTATACTGCAGATTCAATTATGATCACTAAATTAAATGCTGAAAGAAAGATGGTTATAGATAATGTTTCTATAGATAGCATCAGTTATTATCCTGTGGACAGATAGTATCTATCTTTATAGATAGATAAAGATATCTACTTTCCTTCTCTTTGAGTTCTTCCCTGCTTCTCCATTCCAATTATTCATTATGTAGCTTCTGTGAATCATTTACTTGGCTTTTAATTTAATTTCTGATATTGGAGTGAAGAAAAGAAAACATTTGCAAACCACTCTCCTGCATTTTCTGAGTAACTTCAGGAGCTGAACAGGGTTGACCTGACTTAAAATGAACCATAACAATCTACCAGGGACCACTACACAAGCAAGAATCAGCCAAAACGCAGAAGTATGTCAAAGGTCCTCCTCAGGGCATTTCCCAGTTGTACTAGATTGCCCAAATACTGCAGGGAGCAGAAAGTTGAGGATCTGGTTCTTAGTTGGTAAAAAAGTGATTTCCTAAAATATTTCTGCATTTGGTATGACAGTTAAACATCTGCCAGAGTAAATCTCCTTGGAAGCTTATCCTGCACAGCGTAAGACTTGAATGAAAAAGAAATAATCAAGCAGAAACCAAACTGACCTAGATAACTGGAATAACATGTTACTGTAACCCTCTTGCTTCTTTTCCCTCACTCCCTCTCTCCTGGTCATCGCTTCCTTTCATCATGCCACTTTCGAATTTTCTGAGGCAAGGACTGTAACTTTTCCACGGTATTACTGACATGGAGGCAGCCGGTAAAATGGTAACAATACCAATGCAAGAAGTATAGACTTGCATGTTGGAATTACGTTCTCCAACATCTGCACAGTGACAGAGGTCCAACGCTGCTCAATCATCCTCTAAACCACTGTCACTGCCAACTCAATTCAGTTCCAACGATGTGCAATGAAACTGAAGTTCCACCAGTGAGAAATATATTTGTACCGATGTAAATGTTGGTCAGATTAGATAATAAACTCTTGAACAATAATTTATCACTCTGTCTCTTGTGCTTTTTATCAGACTTTTTTTTTTAATTTTGACTGATAAGTGCTTTATAATCCTTTTTTTTAAATGAAAGCAGACAGTCTGATGCTACTTGTGATAAGAGATCTCTATTTAGATTATGTACATTCATTGAACAACAAATTAGGCTAGTAGAAACTAATGTTTCCTTTATCATAATGTTTAATCTGAATTAGGAAAAGAATTATCACCATATAATGTGAATGAGCATGTGTTCAGCAACTTCTTGTAAGTGAGGCTGATTTGACATTGCTGTGAACAAATGCAAACCAACAGCTCCAAATAATTAAAAAGCTTCACACGACACCTTGAAGGAATGTAACCTTGGGAAAATTGGATGTGGGTAACAGCTACTGCATAATTCTGGCAGCTGTGCATCCATTTCATCCCCATTTCTGGATTTGATGTAGATGTTTTTTTCAAATGCGATGGAGTGACTTGGGTCAGCAGAAAAATGAAAGAGCAAGAACGGGGACCATGAACAGTTAACGCTGTATGGCACACACAGTGCAAAACCAGACAGCATTCTCCAAATAACAAGTATAAATTGCCAGGTGCGTTCGACAGACACTGCTCTGCAATTTGGAGGATTTAACAAAACAAAAGTATTGTAAGTTTTCTCTTAGTGGTGTAAGATAGACTTAAAAAAAATAAATATTTAACTATGTAGTTCTCATGACAGGTTTTATTTCTTTGACTACTACGTATAAAGTGTAATGTTCTGACATATTAACTCACCAAAATACTGAAAGACCTTGATTTCCACACTAGTAGTATCTCAGGATATTACTAAATTTATTCTCTAATAAAGGTGATGCTTATTTAAATGCACAGGGTTCAATTTGTTGCCATGCATGAGGTTTAGAAAAGAGCAACCTAATGACTTTGTTGCTGTTTTCTGTTTCTAGACTGCTGAACAGTGATTACACACTACAGACAGGTTAATTGTTTTTGCTTATGAAACATAAGACATGGTGATAATTCAGTCTCCTTCACCATTTGTAGATATCGATGAAGAAAAATGTTTTAGTACCAAAATCTTCAAGTACTTATCCATTTTATAATAAAAACAAATTCCTTACAAAATAAGTAGAAATAACTGATTAAGAACTGAGCAATGATTTTATTTTTTTTTGTTTATTTTATCTTTGAAGCTTTGACATTTTTCATGAGAGACCAATTTCTAATCATGCTCAAATGTATCAGCAAAATAACTTCAAAGATAATTTCAAATTTGAAAAACCTCAGCAATTCTAGTAAAGAGACAGTTTTGGCCACCTTCGTATACTAAATAGCATTCTTCAACAGAAATAGCTCTGCTGGAGTCAGTACAGTTTCTGTGATTGTATTTAATGATAACACAAAAAAAAATTATTGTACTAATGTCAAGGAACCCCATTCACAAGCAGGTACATGCTGCACCAGCCACTGAACAAACACAAAACCTGCCACACATTTAACAATCATAAGTAAAAAGAAGACTTAAGTTGCCATCACTGTAAACAATGCTACTATAATCTAACTCTCGGGAATATAATCACCCATTTGAAAACACTCAGCCCAACCTCTGTATGTCACTTTAATAGCATGTAAACTCTGTCTTGAAGGCTCCAAAGTAAAATATTAGTATGTAAAAAAATCTGAAAAGCACGGGGTCTCAAACCTCTGATGTCACAAAATACCATCAGCTCTCAAGATGTCCTGTATATCCTCAATTTCAGGGATAAGCACTAGAATGGCATTTCTTCTGACTCTGCAGACCAGCTATAGCAACTGCCAACATCCTCGTGTGCAACAGTCCACTCACTGAGCATCAGTGAACTAACCTATTCTAGTTGTTCAGCAACACTGACGGTATACAACTGATTTTTAATAGCTTGAGAGAAGTTTTTTCTTGATTTTAAAAACTCCTTCTTATTAATGGAGTGATATGGAAGCCTACTGCATGGCTTTCTGGGATTCCAGAAACAAAATAATTTTCTACATTAGGTCCTTCCCAGTACCCAAGATACATTTTAAAAAATCCTAGATTTCTTTGTTTTTAATGTGTCTGTGCCACTTATTTAGTCTTTCCCAAAAGTAGGTGATTTTAAATGGTCTTTTACTGTATTCTTCACCTCCATAATATTCTTTGTTTTCCCTCTAATACTTTTTCAGCAAATTCGGAAGAAAAAAAAAAGGTTGATGTTGCTGTTTTTTTGACCCACCAATCTGTTAAATAACAGTTAGACCACCCATTACACTAGACCATATGCTTCACAAAAGTCAGTGTTTAGCACTTGTGTCAAATTTTTCCAAAAATATTTATAAAAGTTCCCACTCAGTTGACTAACGTGAACCAAGCAGGTCTTATTTCCTGACAGAGTTTATCCAACAATGTGATGAATACCTCTTCCAGACAAAAAAAAAAAAGCATAGGCTGTAGTTCCCAGCATGCAGAGGGTCTTCAAATAATACCAATTTTTGTTTACAGCTCTGTGCCAGACTGGCTTTGTTGATGTGTTCCTAGTTATCTTAAGATCCTATTATCTCTTCTCATGCTTATCCTTTCAACAGAGACACTTGCTGAGAACATTACAGTTGAGGGAAAGAATAAGCTATTTTTCTGTTCAAGCCATCTGTCTGTTTTAACAAATTCAGCATGGTCTCTCTCATTTGCTACTCTTTTAAGTTTCTTAGACACCTTTGGGATATTTACTGGACAGACAGAGCTGTCTGAAAGAGGTTTTTTTTAGGTGGGTTTTTTTGAGGGGTGTGGAACCTGCTGAAACGACAGAAGAAATAGTTTTGCAGTTCGGTTTTACTTTATGACATGACAGAAGCCAAAATCCTTTTCCTTATGCTGAATAGGGAGAGCAAATTCAGCAGGTATGACTTTTATTCACTACAAAAATGGATTCAGCCCCAGCAGCATTATTTGCGGCTTTGGCATGGGCTAGGCAAATAGGTTTGGTGGATTCTCCTTTTTCAAGTTATATTCACAAAATCAAGAAAGCACAGGAGTAGACGACAAGGAGACAGCTGTTTTCTCCTCCGCATGAGGAGCCTTGAATCCTCATCTCTCAGAGGAAATGCCCCGAACATCACTGCATATTTGGAGAAGTCTCCTTGAAAGTACTTCAAAGACCATCGGATGAACAGTGTTGGATGTGTGTTTCCTGCCTCCTGGAGAGAAGGGAATTTGCAGTTCCTATTCTTTGTTAAGATGACTTAAATCTAGCCCAGCATTTCTATTACTTGTTTAAATCAGAAATATTTCTTGCCACGGAAGAGAAACACATTGTTTTGGGCCAAATACAACATTTTTATATGATATTATGTTGTTTTCCTTTGGTGACTCAAAGTGTCTTTTTCATTAGATGGCTGACCCATTGATGTGGTCACCTTATGGATCAGAGGAATAATCAGTGAAGAAAGGAGTAAGAAATTAATCCAGACTCAGAACACACTCTAGAAAGATAACCCATCCCTGACTGTCCTCTGTGATACAAAGACCAACTTCTATTGATCAGATTTCAATCATGAAAACTGACCAACTTGATTCAAAGAGAACAGCAATCTTTCTGAATAGGAAAGCAAGTTGAGTCCTATGAAAGAAAGAGCCTCTACTATATTTTAAGTACAGTATTATTTAAACTAAAGCAGTCAATTTGTTCTTTATGCAAATAGAAATGCATTTTCCAGCAAGGTCTGGGAGACAGTGAAAATCATCCATCTGTCACAATAAGAAATACTATCACAAAAATGGAAAATAATCTCCATCAAATGGGAAATATTCTCAATAATCTCAAAAGCAATTTCAGTAATCTCAATCTTTTTAGTTTCCATGACCTATCTTTCATGGAAAAGTAATGAACCTTTCTGATAAGTATTCGTTTAAAAATTTCACAGAAATGTTGTGAGATTTGCCATTAGAGAGAACAAAGAATAAACTGTGTTAACAGGGCACAGACTTTTGGGGAACACTAATTTCTAGAAGCCCTTAAAACATGTGATGTTTACTAGGGTCATCAGTTGCCATATACTCTGCTTTGAAAATAAACATATACCATTATTTCCTGGATTGCGTTTGCTTAAAATACTCTGATTTTATTGCTTAGCTGCAATGTCACGGAATCACTAATACCTTTTCATCATAGGTAAAGACGAGAAACAACAGTGCAAGCAGCGAGTTGCAAAGTTACTATGCGGTTCAAGCAGCAGAAGGGTTGCTTTCTGAAAAAAACATAATCTGTCAACTAGCAGGAGAAACGTTAGACTGAAAAAACAATATCTCAGTTTTGTGGAGACAGCTTCAGCAGTGGCATTCATTTTTACCACGAGATGGACTTCGTCTTACTATGAGCTTTCAGCCGCAGCAGGGGGGAGATTTTTTCAATTCCCTCACTCTTTCTCTCTCACCCTCACATACACAGACACACAAACACACACATTCTCAATATCATTATAATAATTCTCTACTATTAAATCTCATATTAATATTAATTTGCTCACATGTTCTGAATTTATGAAATCTCCAGGGACCTAAATTTCAAATTATGAGTTCTCAAATAAAATTCAACACTCAGGTACCCTTTAATAAACTGGACACATGCAGCGTCACAGGTGGGGCCAGTCACGAGATTCAGAGTTCAAAAGCCAACGTTTTCAGGAGAGCATTTTACTGTTATTTCCCTAAACATTTACATACAACAATGAATAAAGACAAAATGGACATACCCTGCTACATTTATTGTGGTGACTGTTATTGGCTTTCAATAATAAAGATTTACATAAGTGTCACACTTTCTCCTCTCAGACACTGAAATAGCTTGTTCTGCACTTTTGCTTATGTATATTTCACAGTTTAAACACAGCTCTTACTACTCATTGTTATAAAGGAAACTGGAAAGAAAAGAACAGTGAGAAAGATCTAAGAAATCAAGAGGAGAGAGGAGATTCATCGGAGAATATTAATACCATACATTATGTTCCTAGTAAGTGGTCACTTTGAAAAAGGGTGGCATTTAAATTCTGAAAAATCAAATGGCTGAACTGAAATAAAGAACAACGTAAAAAATCCATCTCATATAAAGCATGTGAACCAGCAGAATTATCACGATCAGTAGACAGTCAACCAGAAAAGTAGCCTTTTACATTCTTCTGTGGAAGGGTATCTATATGCATACAAGCATACATTCAGACCATTTATCACAACACAGTCTAATGTCTATATTATTTCTCTTCTTTTTTTCCACTTTCAGACTCTAAAATTGGAATTGTTTGACAAATGTCTGTATGTCACTTCTCATGCACATTCTCACGTAATTTTAGTTTGGAAACTCAGTAGTCCTCACATAACTAAGCCCCCAGATAAACTAAGATTTCCTACTTTTTCAGCACTTTACTATTTCATCACTTCACAAGCAAAATGTCTTAAAGACAACTTAAAGCTTTTATTGTGTACAACGAAAAACAGGTCTATGCTCAGCTCAATATTGCCTTCATCTTAAGGACTTCCAAAGACAACAACAAGAGCAAGCTCCACTGGAGAAGCAATCTACTAGAGAAATTTTTCTCTTTTTTTTTTTTTATTCTTACCCAGCTTTGGAGCTGGGTGAATATAGCTGAGGATGAGGGGAGAAGGAGACTTCGTATTCCAACAAATCAAGACTTTCAGGCCAATCTCAGACATACTAAAATTTCATTAAGGCTGATTTACCTTAAATTGACTTTTCCTAGCACTAATCTGATTAATCCAGTTTTACTGCTGTCAATGGACGGATTAGTATAAAGACATCAGCAGGGGTGTGAAGAAGATGGCCTGGAATATTTCAGATTCTCTTCTATTCCATTAATTTGTATATGCAAACATAAAATCAAGTCAGAGGTCATTTCCATTAAAGCTAAGAAAGTACTCAAAGTTAAAGTATTCATACGCAGTTTCTGAGTTCAGGTTCTTTCTACCGTGATGACTATTTAGGTATAGGCTGTACCTAAAGTTTGCTCTAAACACAACAGCAAATAAATAAGCACACCATGTAGGAAATATCTACAGCCTCATGCATCCCACCCCCTCAAGTTATTATCTCCAAGGACTTTCCTTTTAGGTTACTGTCACCTTGATACCTATAAATCAATCTGATTGTGTTCCTCCATAAAGGAGTTTCAATGCCAAGACATTTTCCAATATTAATGAAACATGTATAAAACAACATAATTATCAAAGGAGAAAAGACATAAGAGAAAGCACATTTGAAATGATGGAAGACTTTTCTCATTTCATATGGAATGTGTGGCACAGAATTGAATCATTTGTTGTTTATTCTGATACGGTGTAAGTTCTAAATAATAACCTGGACATAGGAAAGTCTCCCATATTTAGTACTTAAATATTCTTTATAATTAAATACAAACCCAAATACAAACCTGCAATATACCGCTGGTGCAGGAACATCAATTATATAATACAGAAAATGTCATTTGAATTGGAACTGTGAACCTGCTGGGGACATACAATCCTTGGTTTTCTTTCCTTAACTTGTGCCTATAATACATGTATATATATATATCTGTAATTCACTATACACCTTGGTTCATGAAAAGAAAACAAACCCTCATAACACTTGTGCTAAACTGGTTTTGGTATGTTTTATTTCATTCATTTGGCTTATAATAAAAGAATCTATGCCCTAGTAGGTAATGGCCTCAATTTCCCCATTATTTTTGTAACATTTAAAAAATAATTTATTGTTTGACTTTTTTTTTTGAAAGTTTCCTGTTTTATTACTGCATCTACAGGAAAATCATACATGTAAGGGTGAAGTATATACTTCTATGTATTCAATTATATATGCATATATATCTATAATGCTTCTTAATTCATTAAGCAAAACTCTATGAATTAAGAAAGAAAATGAGTTTCATTCTAACCAAACATTTACATACTCCTTAATCCAGAAGTTGAGAGGACTTCTGATTTATTCTGTGATGTAAACATCACAGTCTACAAATAGTTTGCTACAGCTTAACCTACAGCCATAATGATATGGACTGTCACACTCTACTTGTACATTCCTCTTATGATCACCAGAAAGTGATTTCTTCCAAAACCACAGTCTAGACTCATAACTGTAGGCACCCCCATGATAATTCTCTCAAACAGCAGCTAACATACTTTAACATTAATAAGCCATTGAATGAGACTCCAAAACCTCATGTTTCTTCTTCATTAGATGACTTAAAATCTAAATGAGAATACAAATGGAAAAAAGACAATTTGGTAACAGTTACTCCAGGGGTTAGAAGTACTTTATGGTTGTGTGCAAAAAGACGATAAGAGGGACAAAAATAAACCTCAGCTTGTGAGAGTCTCTCTCTCTCTCTCCAAGTAGAGGTTTAAAAACTCACACTTAGCGGAAATGTTCTGAAATTGTGTCTCTGTAGGCCATTTAAAAAAAAAATAAAATCCATTAATAACATGTTTGCTGTTGTTGAAGTGTCTATTATAAGACTCAGGCTGTGTGAAAGACTGTCTCTTCACAAGAGAGATATGACAGGCTTGTCAGGAGGGATAGAAGATGGCTGAAGATGGATATGTGCTACCCTGTTGACAAGTGCTGGGGACAGGCAAGGAGATGGATCACAAAAAATTTCCATTAAATCAAGAAAAATACAACTTGCCCCTAACATCACCTCTGATAGTTTCTTAGACCAGCTGCTTCCCTGACACCCTACTGAGGAACAAATTGCTTTCCTAGCAGGACATTTGGACACTCTTGAATTAATAGATATGGATCCCAGCATGCCAAGCCAAGCAAGAAGGCAATTTAATATGAGCAACACTGTCATCTCAATTTAGGACAACAGTTAGGATGCCCTACAGGGCACTGCAACAGCTTCTAGAAGTACACAGCACAAGACATTCTTTCTGTCTTAAGGCTATAGAAAGCTGGTATTTCTAGTAAATAGTCAAGCCAAGGAGAATGGAAAATGTAAATGCATAGATGACAACAGCATTGTACTGTCTAGGAGCATCAGTTTCAATTCAAAGGTCTTTCATTTCTGTAAAGGACTGCAGCAAAATTTTCAGGGAAAGAAAAGAGAAAAACCCTTGAGAAAACAGGAATAACTGTAGGTGGCAGGCATTTCACTTTCAGGTGGAGGTAAATTTCAGAAAAAAAATTTAGCCAGTTCAGACAGCTGCCTAGCATAATAGCGTAAAAGTGCTAAGAAACAGGAAGGACACAGAAGCTTTTAATATCTACTTTCTGATAGTGAATGTTGTTTTCAATATTCACGCTTTTATTTCTGCAGTGCACTTTTCAATGCAATCTCCAGCTAAGTCTAAACAAGATGTTTACCTGTACAGGACAGCGTGCGTCCCTTGGTACAAGTGCAGAGTTACAACATATGTCCAAATGTCTAACCAATATCAGGAAGACATTAGAGGGAGATTGGCTTCCCAAAGAAAGACACGACCAACACTAGATATACTACTTCAAATTTCCTAAGAGAGCATGGGGTTTCACAGAAGTACTGAGGGTAAGTCTTGTCTTCTGTCTTCAGGGGACCCACTCAAACACTTCTCTGACTGGTTCATCTGCACATCATGTAAAGACAGAACAAACAGGAACAGCAGCACTGGTTGATTTGCAGCTTCCCACTTGAAGAAGCAACTATAAGATGTCTAGATAACTACTACTCTGACAAAATCAGCAGCTGCAGTGGAGGGACAAAAACTTTTTTGAGGAGTGTAAGTAGACAGAGGGCCCTTTTGTCTTCAATTTTCTATTGTCCTTTGAATTTTCTTCTTTAAAATAACGAAATAGAAGACTGAATGCTTTAGTGGCTTAACACATTGCAAACCCATTGCACAGAGAATCAATGAAGCAAGGGAGTTGTTGCACTACTTGAGAAGAAAGAGCATGTAGATAATTGTTAACATGGTGTCAAAAATGGGATTCCCTGACTTCACCGGCAGCTTGGCTGCTGGAAGCTGTTGCTGTCTCTGGTCGTGTGTTAGTCACATGGTGTCAGTCAGTGCTCTATAACTTTAAATTGATCTTGGGTAGATTGAAGAATGCAGGTCTGTGGAAGTAGTGACTGTTTGGAAGTTCCTCGAAAACACCTAGGCATTACTAAGTTTATGAGAGCAATAAAAAGACGCCATCCAAATACCAGAACTCACAGAGTTAACCATCTGTGAAATTATGCTGCAAAATTTGACAACTACCCTTCTTGGTGGGGAAACATCTAGACATTCAATGTTTGTTTCATCTTCTCTGAACTCTGCTCAGCTCATCTTGAAATTGTCTTTTTGTGTAAGAAAACTCATCAGTTGCTTGTTAAAACATTTTAGGATGAACAGCAACTACTGTTTTCCTCGATCTCAACTGATCTTCACATTCCAAATGACACTGTATGTGACAGGAAACAACACACAGTTCTCTCTGCTGCTGATAATGCCAGGTTTTTTCCTCATTGCTTCAAAGTACATGGAATGAAACAGCTCTCTGAGAAAACAAATCAAAGCGGTACTCGCTCTAGGTATTTGGTGGAGGAAGTCAAGACATCAGAAAAAATCTTTCCATTTTCTTCGCCGACAAACCCAGATTAAAAAATGTAAAACTAGAAACATTTGAAGCAATATTTTCAGAGTATCTCTAACAAAGACAAATGGAAATTGCAAATTTCAGTGATAATAAATTACTGGAATGATCTTGTGCCATTCTTATCTCTGCAGCTGTTTACAGAGCTTGCTTTTATGTACAAGAACAGAATGTTAACATGTGATGTTGTTTCAGTCCTGTCCTTTAATCTTATTAATCTTATTGACAGTTCACTTAATTGGTCACTATTTTCAATTCCTTGATCCACTATCAAGTGTTAAACAATGCAGTACAAGTTTTAATGACATGACAGTTACAATTAAACTCTGCTACATGATGGTACAACTGAACCAGCTAACATAGTTGCTTATCTGACTGTGCCTGTCACGATCAGAAAGAGTAGCCTTTGTTACTTTAAAAAAACGATGAGTTTTAATCAAAGAGCAAGCTAGAAAGATGAATCTCTGGCTTTTAAACTGTCCATTCTAATTTTTTTTTCATTATATGATGTTTTCAAGTTTAAAAAAGTACAAAGGAAGAAAGTTTTTCAAGACTAAGTCACAAGAGATGAGATCTAAAATAGGCCATATATGAACAGCTGATCATTCTCTAGAAAACATTTTTCCCACCTGAGTGAAAACAGCATAGCACGCAAGGAGGTCCTATCATTATCAAGATCTTGGAGCCACCGTGAATTGCTTAGAATATTAAGTAAAGTAGACTACTGGATCAATGAAAGTAGACAATGCCAAAAGTGACATTAAGGCAAAAGGATAAGATCCCCATTAGCCTTCTCCTTCTGCCTGATAATCAAAGTTTAAAATACCAACCGCTCCATCGCAAATAACCATAATGTGACATAATTTTGTTAAATACTAACATAAGAGTTCTGTTGAGAAGCTAGGTTCAGATTTCTAGGGATATTGCTTGCAAGGCACACAATTATTCTTTGGGAACCAAAAATAAATCTTTGCAGATGCTTGAGAAAAATATATGCTTTAATATGCATTTTTAGATACAGTTAAATGCATGAGTCCATGCAAACTTTCTTCAATTCCCAAATACACTTCGAGCTTATAATAAGACATTAGTTGCACTTGTGAGATAAAGGATTTTTGCTGCTCTTAATATTTCTTTGCAATTTCCATCAACTGTTCATAGGTGTCATATATGTGTATGTGCAAAATCAAGTTCTTAAATCATCGAAGAAGCTTTGAAAAAATAAGCTGTGTTCTCCGATTTCTGTCACTCAAATACTTCTGCAACTTCCCATTATGATAACCTGTCTTTGGCAATGGCAAAAATCCACATAATTTTAATATCAAAACAGATTAAATAAAAAGTGTAACTGAACTTGATTTTGAAATTTGTTTTATCTGGTTTGGGTGACTATTTCAAACAAGCTCCACATGACAAGGGAACTCAGATATGAACAATATTTCACTCCTAGAAACTTTTCCTCACTCATCTTCTACATTAACGCCAAAGTATCATTACAATTGTATAATGAATATCAAAATAAAATGAAGGTCTATGAAAGGGATAGAGTAAAAATACCGCAAAACACAGTTGGACTACAGAAGTACCTTAAAATAGATATGACTTCCCTGATGCCTGAAAATGTTCCATAATGTATATATGTATATATTGTTCTTCATATAAAATCACAGGAAAGTCTCAATAAAGAGACAAAATGGAGACTGTGAAAAAAGTCTACCAACGAATTTTAAATAACAGGGTTATTTAAAAACAGTAATAATAATACTTGAGCTAAGTGCTGCATTTGAGGGGATTGTACAAGGGGAGAAAATAAACCGTACACAAAGAAAGGTAAAAGAACATAATACGCAAAAGAAATCGAAACGCTACATGAATCACTAAGTGCTGAAGAATCATATACTACAAATAAAATAGGGTCTAACTGTACTCAGGAGCTTTAAGATAAATAGGAAATTTCACCCCTAAAATTAGGGTCGTCTTCTGTTTTAAAGCAGAGTTAGTTGAAAACACCTGAGAAGGAAAGACTGAAATTCTTCTTCACTTGCTTGATAACAGCTCTGGAGGTTTTACTTCAAATGTGGGGTTTATAGAATTTGGTAAGAAAGGGGTGAGAGGATGAATCCACAAGACAAATGCTAGAACTGTAATAGCACAAAAAGGCATGGAAAAAGAAAGGCTGAGAAAGACTTCTACAAGCAGTAAGTTGGTCCAAAGGAAAGAGGAGAAAACACCACTGAAGAAATAGTATGCACTCAAAGGTTTCTGGATCTTGGTGATGGTGATTTGCTCCTCCACTTCAACACACATTAAGAGAAAATACAATGAAATAATAGTGAGATTTTGGGGACATTAAATGTGAATGATCTTTGCTAAGAGAAAAAAGACATGTGAAGAACTTAGTGACTAAAACCCATCCTAATTCTCTTATTCTAATATTAATGCTGTATACAGAGGCCGTTGGAAAGCTTCCTTCTTTTTATACAATGCTATGTCTCAAATTCCATAGCTTCTACGAAAATTTTCAATGTAATCAATTGGAATATGGCCTTTCGTGTGTCATTTCCAGACTGTCCAAACAGCTGGGAGATGGCTTAAACATTTGGGATTTCTGAAATCACGGCCTGCAGCAACTAAAGAGATTCCTTTTTTAAAGATTAAGTTGAATGTTTCTTTCCTCATAAAGCATCCACAGTGATTTTATGACATGGTGGCTAGTTTATTCTGTGTTATCTTGAAGTATCAGCGGTGTAATTTCATAAGCAGCTGGCTATTTGAAAGAAAAAGATTATCTAATCAAATTCTGGCAGTGGGAACTCACAAGAGAGGAGAAAGAACTAATGTCACTCTGAGCTAGGACTGGTTTTCTGTAAAGCAGTATTTAGAAAGTCAACAGGGATATGAATACCCTTTAGGTTTATGTATGTCAGCAGCTGACAGTATATAGACGTTCTGCAGTATTGCACTTACTAGATTTTGTGTTTCAGCTCTTATTTGGGACTTTCTAGAACAAACTCTATTACTAGAACAAAATTTGCTATAGATTGAAATGACCAGAAAGTCAAGCAGATACGGAGAAAGTTGCTGATGGCACATCTCACAAGTTTATCTTCTTCAAAACTAAGCGGACTGGGAAAAGGATAGAAAATAGACCCTTTTCTTGGATAAGGAGCAGTTTTTAAATGGACATCTTTCTTCTTTAACTGAGTCCTAACATCAGATAGCAAAACAGGGCCATCGTTCAGGTTCAGGTTTCCTCACTGGGTTTTTTTGATTAGGAGAAATAATTACTGTGATTTATACACCTCAGTCTAGCCTTTGATTTTTTTTACACTACCACACTGTTGACTAAATACCATAGAGTAATTCGTTGCAGTTCCCAGATTGCCTTTTGCCATGTTGCTCTCTCTCAGCATTTATTCTCTCACAACATACGGCTGCTTGTACTTGTCTAAGTATAGAAACTTTACATTTATTTTTACCAAATTACTATCAAGTTCCAAACCGTTTGCTGCCCCCCAGCTATGAATTCTATATAAATTTAAAAAACTTGCACTATAACAATTCAAGGCATCAGAGAAAATAGTAAGACTGTCAACCTGAGGGCAGATTTGAAACATCCTTCTGCTTTGATTGTGAAATGCTGATAAATAGCCTATACACAGTTTCTCAACTAATTATTACCCACCTAATGAAATTATCATCAAATCCTGTATTTTCTAGTTTGCCTGTAGGAACTTCATATGCAACAACGTGAGGAGCTTTACTGGAGTCAATATAGATGACAACATCTACTTCTCTTCTGCCCACAAGTACTGTTACTCTGGCATAACAAAGTTAGATTGATAAACTCTTGCTAAGTCCATACTTCCTGAGACATTCTTTTTTTTGTCCTCTAGGTAATTACTGGTAGTTTTATTATTTGCTACAGATTTCCCTCAGGAATTCAAGTTAAACTTACTGGTCTGTAAGTATAAGGTTTCCTTTTCCCAGCTTTTTACATAAAAATTTCATGTTTTCACCTTTTTCAAAATCTCCCCTCTCCATACTCCTACAAGTGACTATTAATGTTCTGGATTTTCTACAGCCATTCCCACAGGAAAAACTTCATCAGGCCCAGTGGATTTGAAAATATGTCTCTATCCTGTCCTTTCCTCAAAATAGCAGGTATTTTTAATTCTGTTTCACTGGTTTTAGCTCTGCTAACCATCTGAGCAGGTTTGACTTTTTAAATTAAGACTGAAACAAAACAAGTAAATTTTTTTGCCTTCTTGGGCTCTTCAGAGATACATTTTCCTCTCCCAGGAGAAGCCAACCAACAGCTTCTTTGATCTTTCACGTTACTGTTTCTATTCTTTAGGGAAAGCTTTCTGAATATTCTCCAGTAGACTTTGTATTAAAAGTATTTTATTTCATGTCTTGCACTTTCTGACTTTGTTCCTATGTTTTCCGTTTTTCTAGCTGTTCCTAGTGACACAATCAGCTTATTTCTTTCATGCACTTCTTTCTTACTTTTCAGGTCATAAAAAAGGTCTTTGTTCAAGCAAGTCATTATTTTCTTACCCTTCCTAGTCCTCCTTTACATTGACATGATTTACCACTCTGTCCTTAATATGATTTCTTTACTGAATTTTCTCGTCCCGTTTTCTGCTTAGAACTGATTTCTTATTAGTTACCCAAGTTTGCTTATTTCTACTTTCCAGAAGTCACTGTTTTCCTCCTGCTTCACTTGCAGCGGTATAGAGTTTTTGACGGATTTTTTTTGTTTGCCTTTGTCTGTAAGACTTACTTCAAAAAATTCCATCTCTAAAAGAATCAGACACTTCCAGTCACAAGTAGGGTCCCTCAGGGATCAATACTGGGTCCAATGCTGTTTAATATCTTCATAAGTGATCTGGGTGACAGGATCAAGCATATCTTGATGAAGTTTGCTGATGACATCAAATTGAGTGGGGAAGTGAATGCTTCAGAAGGGAGAGCCTCCCTGGAAGACAACCTGCATAGGCTGGAAGAGTCGGGTAACAGGAACCTTATGAAGTTCTACCAAGACTACTGTAAGGTCTTGAACCTAGTAAAACATAATCCAGGAGTGCAGCACAGAGTGGGATCTACCTGACTAGGGAGCAGCTCTGTGGAAAGGGACCTGGGGATCCTGGTGGACATCAAGCTCAATATGAGTGAACAGTGCTCCTGTGGCAAAGCAAGCCAAGAAGATTCTGCGTGGTATCGACAAGGGCATCAGCAGCAGTTAAAGGAGCCATTACTCTACTCTACTCAGCACTTCTCAGGCCATACCTGGGACGCTGCTTTCATTTTTTTTGTCCTGGCTATACAAAGAAGATGTGGACAGGCTGGAGAGAGTCCAGAGATGGGCTGCAAAGATGATCAAAGGACTGGGAAGCTGCCATATGAGGAAAGACTGAGAAAATTGGGTTTGTTTAGCCTTGGGAAAAGAATCACAGAATCATAGAATAATTAAGGTTGGAAAAGACCTCTAGGATCATCAGGTCCAACCTACTACTCAATGGCTCCATGATCACTAGACCATGCCCTGAAGTGCCATATTCAATCGTCCTCTGAACACCTCCCGGGATAGTAACTCCAACGCTCCCCTGAGCAGGCTGTTCCAATGCCTAATCACTCTTCCAGTAAAGAAATTATTCCTAATGTCCTATTTAAACCTTCTTTGGCACAGTTTGAGGCCATTACCTCCTGTCCTATGGTTAGTTACCTAGGAGAAGAGGCCAACACCTGCCTCACTACATCCTCCCTTCAGATAGCTGTAGAGAGCAATAAGGTCTCCTCTCAGCCTTCTCTTCTTCAGACTAAACAATCCCAGCTCCCTCAGCCTCTCCTCGTAAGACATGTTTTCCAAACCCTTCACTAGCTTCGTCGCCCTTCTCTGTACCTGCTCCAGCACCTCAATGTCTTTCTTATACCGCAGTGCCCAAAACTGGACACAGTACTCAAGGTGCAGTCTCACCACTGCTGAGTACAGGGGCACAATCACTTCCTTACTCCTGTTGGCCACCCCATTTCTGATCCAGGCCAGGATGCCATTGGCCTTCTTGGCCACCAGGGCACACTGCTGGCTCATGTTCAGCTGGCTGCCAACCAACGCCCCCAGGTCCTCCTCTGCCAGGCAGCTCTCCAGACACTCATCTCCAAGTCTGTATCTAAGACTTAGGGGAGATCTTGCCAACATCTATACAAAGCAGTTGTCCATGATTCCACGTTCCAGGATACAAAGAAGATGTAGACTCCCTTTTAACAAGGAATCATATGAAAAAGACACAAGGTAACAGGTACAAGTTATTCCTGTGGATATTCCAATTAGATACAAGAGAAAAATTTTTCACAACACGGACAAATCAGCCATTGGAATAATCTCCCCAGGGGAGTGGTGGATTCCTCAACATTGGACACTTAAGATTCGGCTGGACAGGGTGCTGAGCCATCTTGTCTAGACCATGCCTTTGCCAAGAAAGGTTGTACCAGATGATCCTTGAGGTCCCTTCCAACCTGGTATTCTATCATTCTGTGATTCAAACCATTTTACTACAGGAGCTGACCACTGGCCATCCATATGAAATCACTTAAGTAGTGTTTTTTTCTGAAACATAATGAAGGAGAACATGTTTGAATTACACAGATAACGTTTTTGCAATCACAAAAGGTTTGCAAATGTTAATAGGGTTATTTATTACTGCCACGTGTCATCTCTTCAGCAGGAATACTCTGCATGGGTTAAATGTTTTTTAATGCAGTTTTGAATAGTTGTATGTCACACTCTGAAAATAAAGATTGAACTGTTCCTTCTCTGTTGACTGAAATAATGTAAGAGATCTTTTGCTAATAATTAATGTTGCATCCCACTGGGACAAACATTATTTGCATGGCTTATAATAAAAACAATACAAAAGCACTAATGTGCTCCCCTGAACAGTGAAAGCTTGTGATGCATATTATGAAAACATCACTGGTGAGAACCACAGCAGCACATAGAAGCTATTATTGTATTGTACATTTATTGCAAAGTTTATCTCCTCTTTGATTTACTTAACTCACCAATTACCAGCTGTTTTCACTCCTCTGATAGGAGGATATGCTGAGTTACTAGCTCAGAGAAATGCTACTGTTTGGCAGCCACATTTTTTTTTTCCATCTCCAAATTTGAAACACTTTCCTGAATAACTATGTAATTACTACTTGCCCAAAACAAGCTTCCTGTTGGTGTAAAGGATTTTAAAATATGATAACTATCGATAATTTATTTGGTGTCTTCACAAAATTTGGTAGCGTCTAAGCAACATATATTAATATAAAAATTCTGCAGTGACCAGGAATTCATGCAAAATAGCACTGTCATGTGGCTGGGCTGTTCTTTGTACAGTCAATACTTGAACATTTAAAGCTTTCAGCCACTCTGTACGCACCTGTAGTCCCCCCACTGCTCCTTTCACACCCACGCACCGCAGTTTCTAGCCACAGTTCACGACACAAGCATCTCAATACCATCTTCATTTATACAAAAATTTGACAGGCAGTTTCCCATGGTTCTGAATACGTACAGCCAAGGCACATATACTCTAATCTACTCTTTTATTCCTTTATGTCAGGCCCACCCATCAAAGGATTTAATAAATTTTAGATTTTCCTATAGAATAGGCATTTTCAGACTCTGCTAGGGATCTCTGGAGAAATCCTCAGTTATTCTCCATCTCCATCTGCTCACCAAGGACCAAGCAAGCAACCAGAGGCGCAGTACTGCCTCACACAAAGTCACGGCTCTCAGCAGAGGAGGCAAGCTAATGCTTCCGTTGGCTCCTTCCAGGCTGTTCCCACAAAATGTGGGAGCAGTTTTTCACATTTCAGGCCAAGAGAGAGAGTGAAGATATTGGTGTTACTGTGAGAATTTTGACTACTCAATAAGATCCCACCAGGTCTTTCCAGACCTCATCTTAAGGCTGCTTCCTTGTTGCCCTCATTTTCCTATTTACTCCTACTCCATCTCCTGGGGAATCCTGTGGATTTCTGTTTTGATCTTCTGGCATTTTTTAAGACTTCAGTTTTCTGATTTAAGTCACATGTCACCAAAAGACTATATGAACAACAGGCATATTCACTAATATTTTTTTTCAGAACGCCTCTCCTCCATAAAATTTTGACAGAAACATCCTTAAGAAATTTCAAAAAGCACATTTAAGAGACATACAAGAAGTTCCCTAAACAAAATAGGGAAATAAAATTTACATTCGTTTTAGTTTGAAGGAAAAAGTAAGCAGAGAATAAAGCCTTGTCAAGATTGCTTTACATATTATAAAGTTGTAGGACATGGCCCATGTTTACTTTCTATTTGCAAATTATATTTAATATCAAGCACTGGCTTTAGATTGGCTGCCTGAAAGTCAATCTTTTTTTATTATAACCATTTCAGGTGTGCAAAAGCTTTATCATTGTCATTACTTGGTATTATATATGTGAGCATTTTCACTGGCATATAAGAGAAAATGACAGAGATAAGTACAAAACATACTACTGCTATTTGATCTTCCTTAATGGAAACAATGCCCAGCTTAACCAGTCTATTTTACTGATCATTTAGTCTGAACAAATGAGCCACCAATACCTTCAAACCTTACTGCTTATCTCTTCACTTACGTCTTTTAAGTGTCAGTGGAATAGATTTTCTACCCTGGTAGTGATTGTCACCCAATTTAATGTGAGAGCTTTTGGAAAAAAAAAATATGATTGAATGGTGTGAATGATATAACTTTTGAGAAATACAGGGATAAAATGGAGTTAACTGAGACCTGGTTATCAAGCCATGCTTTTCTGCCCATAGCCAAGGCCTCCATTCACAGATATATTATCCTTATCAGAATTTTCCCTTTTTCTTCCTCATAATGATTTTATGAGCACATACTGTGTTCTGGTTTTCTATTATTTCCCACTGAATTACACCTAGCCACTGTTCTCCAAATCTACGTCCCTGCTTTTCATTAAGAATATTATTAGCTTACTGTGTAAGGGATGTCTTTTGTTTAAAATAGTCATTATATTTTCATTTTATTTTATTTTCATAGTTTGCCCTTGACTTCGTAACATTTTCTTTACTCCCTCTATTACAGCTTAGTGACCTTAAAATCATTGTTAAGGTTGAGATGCAACTTCTATTTTAAACTCATTTTCACAAGCTTATACCTTTTACTGGATATTCTCTTTCAGGATTACGCTTTGTTAGAAGCGGATTTTCGTTTGAAGCTTCATAAGCATCATCTATTTGTTTTGAGTTACTAAACATGAAAAGATAGCAGTTTTGCAGCGATCAAGACAGTTTTCAGATGCTTTTTTTGGACTCTGATAATTGAAAATCAGCTTTGTTTCAGCACTTCAAAATCAGCTTTGATTGTGGAATGGTGGCTCCGCGATCTCTTTGAAATTGTTTTGAAATAGTAAAGTTCTGCATATGACGTCGTTATTAAGCAACTTATTGAAGTAGTACTGATGAGGAAAGTTAATCTCAGAATAACTCTGTCCTACTTAACATTATTTTTTTAAAAGCTGTTTATTTTCTGTAAGAAAATAACATTTCATTATGCTTTTAATCTTTTTAATGCTATTTTCTTGCCATTCTTCAAGAAGCATATCCCGACCGGATTCATTACACAGTGCCCAGTCAGTCTGCATTCTATACAGTACGTGGAAATAATGCAACATGCGCAATGAAAAGAAAACCCTGCTCTTGTACTGGTGAAAGGACGAGCAGTCACTTTGCTTCATTCCACAGACACACTGTTGTAATTACAGAAAGTGTCTGAAAGAGCTTTTGGTTAAAGGTCCAGTAAGAAATCCTATACAGGTCCTGTAGCCCAAGAAGAGCATTGGGAAAGCTGTAGATAGTTTCTTGTTTATCTTCACAGAAAAGATGTTCTTCAGGGAAGTGTTAATGCACACTGCTCCTATCTTTTCTATGGCCCCTCCCTACGGTATGCTTGCATTCTGCATTTTGTGCCATTCCCTTTTTCATCACAAAGAGCTTCACAATCTCAGTAAGTAATCCTTTAATGCCCTCTACATGGAAAATGCTGTTGAAGCCTTGAAAGACTGGAACAAGAGTCTGGCTGACCAACACAGATTTTATGTATTTCACAGAGTTAAGGTAAAGCTAAGAAAGAAACTTTTGGGGCTTTTCTTCAATCAGCTAACGAATAAATATAAGAATTTGCAAACACTATTAATTGAAGTACTCCAGTTAGTATAAAGTTTCATTACTTGTTAGCTTCCAAAATGACACAAAATGCTGCTTTCCATATTTGCACTTACACAGAATAGACTGAAACCCCAAATCTCGATTACACTTTTTTACTTTGACATCCAACGACACGAAGACTACAAGTTACACAAAAGCGTAGAAAGCAATGGTCTTTCAAGATCGGTTAGGTGATCACTTTATGAGCTTTCTGATTTAATTCTGAGTTGGGCTACTGGCCAGAATTATACCAGACATATAATGAGGACATTTTTTCTTTAGCATTCAGAACTCGAATCTTTTTCCCAGGCTAAGCTACAAATGCCAGTCAATAGATTCATTCTAATCTAAGATCTTATTGTTCTGGACCTATCTTTTTACTCCATCGTTTCTCATTGATTAAGCAGCTTTTACATTTCACAATAATGCAATAATACAATCTGAAGTGCCTCAGGAGGCCTTCATATGAAACTTCATGTGAAAGGCAATAAATAGGCTTACTTTGATTCATATTTATTTTCCTTTTCATTTATAAGTGATTTTCTGCATTCAGTCTGTGTTTCTCTCTCTTGTTCAAATACAGAAAGTTTTTAGGGGATTGCTCAAATAAGCTTCTTACACAATTAGAATCCTGCCCTTGGTGGCTGCCATTCTCAAGCAGCACATCCTCTGCTGATTGCATTATTGTTCCCTCTCCAGTGACTCAGTGACAGATCTGTTTATTCATACCAAACCTTCCATTAAACCTCTGTTCTGCTAATTTACAAATTCATTTGTATTTGTCTTATCAATTATAAAACTGCAGGCAGTATATGAACTGTATAAGCAGGAAAGCTCAGGCACCTTTTGTGATCTGGGACAGACTGTTATAACCAGATTTTTTTAAATCCATTACCCGAAGGAAATACAGACTGGTTTAAAATGGCTACACTTTTCCATCATGAGCAAAGTGTTTCTCTCTGTCATAAAAGGGAGAATAATCTTACTCTCGATGTAAGTGGAATATGAAATCAGAAGACAGAGCTCAGTTTCCCATACACGCAGAATTGCTGGAAATTCCTATAAATAGGTTATTTCTCCTTCTCTCCTATTGCTGTATTCCATGCCTTTCCTGATGGACCATATGATAAAACATCCCCTGACTGTCAGACATGTTTCTAGGCACTTTGTTGAAGCAGAGAGGAATAATAAGAAAAAAGTAGTTCCGAGTCTTCTCTACTCAAAGACTTCCATTATAATTGAGGCTTCACAGAATTATGAGTTCATCTAATACAATTTCCTGAGCATCACAAGCCATTAAATATCACCCAGATACTGCTACATGAAGCCCAATTATTTTAATTAGACAAGAGCACTTCAGTTGTCAAGAGACTAAACCGCACTGTACCACAGGCACAGACCAAAACAGACAAAGATATCACCAAAGCCGAAGACTTATGCAAAAAGGAATTTCGAGGTGCAAAATGCCCCAAAAATTTCTGGAGATGATACATAGCTCATCCGCCAACTTAGGCACAGAATGTCAAATCCCTATCAATGAGACCTGAGAGAAAATTTTGACTTCTCCTTGAAATACAGTGATCAATTTAATCCTGACCTGAGCATCAGAGTACGATGTACTCATCAGGTATCTAAGAAAAGGAATCACAGTCAACCAGATAAGGTACTTTTTTTGGAGTTGTTTTTCCAAGTCTATGTGCTAAAACCCATTTACAGTAAGCAGTGGTATTTTAAATTGTGCATATTTTTGCATTTCATCTATTGAAAAATGTTCTCTTTCCACAGGTGAAGAAATTTGAAGCCCAGGTAGCTTCAGCTCTGGAATCTGGATATTGAACAAGTGACAAAGTTGAGTGTTTAGTATCTCTAATATGAAAATGCCTAGCAACCTTCCAGGGGACTGTTCAACCTAGCAGTTTACAAAGACTAATATTTAGTTGATAAATTCTAAAATCAACTACTAATGTGATTTTAAACCCAACTCCTATTTTATCTCAATTTAAAATGAGTCTCACATACTTGCAGTTTTGGCTCATTTCTATTTCAGACAAATTGGTAAAATTGGGACCATTTATCTTCTGCAAAACATTGATTTATAAATCCTAGTCTGAGATGGTTTACATTCACAGAGACCAGTTTTATCCTCTCTAGTTGCAAGGTTCACGTGTCCATTTTTGACTTATCTTTACAAGCAAGAAGTTGATTTTATCCTAGTTTCATCTAATACAATTTCCCTGACTCAAATACAGCATTATTCTGCTGTCTGTGTTCTCATGCTGGATTTCAAAGACCAGCAGCCTCCATCCATTTATCATGTAACTGCCATTTTTGTCTACCTCCTTGCTCCTTCTTTCTCAGAACACATTTGACACATTTTAAATGGTGAGCTACCAGGTAAGCCACAGAATACTAAATCAAGCCAAAACACTGAAGACATTACACATTGAGGACAAAATTTGCAGTGTGCAGGTACAACAGTCATTTTCCAGTTGCCTATATATACTAAGGGTTCCAGAACTGGATCACATAATATGAGATATCCCATAATATTCTGGACATTTAGCAGACAAAACTAATGAGGTTTCAATTCTAGCTCGGTAAGAGCTGAAGAGACTCACATGTTATTTTTCCAAGATTATTTTACTAGCTAGTTCTCTGTGATCTGGGATGTAAAGGAAAAAGCGGTTATTCTTCTACCTTTGATCTGCTCTCTGTATGAAAAGTGTTTGTTTTGCTTTTGCTAGTCCTATGAATTAATTGCAATCCATGCTATCAATAATGGAGACAATGCCTAGATTTCTTCATCCAATCACTGCTGAATTTCCTATCACCAGATCAATGAATTGCAGGACTGCAAGGTATGGACAATGGAAATAATGCACCTTCAGAGCAATACATAGCTTGTTAATTGTGCAGTGCTATTCTGGGGTAAAAGTTTTACGAAAACATCAACACTATACCACATCTCTAAAAAGCCCCATGATTTTACAGTTTATTTTAAACCACATAAAACATTACCAGGAAAAAAAATAAAGAACTACAAATGTAAAAAGAATTTTGGTCAGTCTGAGAAAGCCTGTCATATTTTAGCAATGAAACAACTTGCTTAGCTACTGAAGTATAATGTGTCAACAAGATGGAATTCCACTTTCTAAAGGCTAGAGTGCCCACTCAATTGAAGGCGGCAATACATGATTACTACTTAGAGCTTGTGGTGCAATGCTAGCAACTCAGCATTTAGCAATAATAGAAAATGTCGGTCTCGTTTTCATTCCCCTTGAAAAAACTCCCTATACAATATTATAAAACACTCCTGCTGTGAGTCGATTTCTTAGTCACAGCAGTATTTTCAGCTATTACCTTATCCATGGTAATACACTTCTGGTGAATTTTCTTAAAAGCAAAAATTTAGTGACATATGGAACAAGGACAGATACCTGAAATGTAGCAAAAAAGAGTAATCATTTTACTATGGGTACTAGATAGCAGCTATCTCCTATTTCCATTTTCGTGTCTGGCAAATGACACAGAGGTCTCAAAGTCTTTTCTGAATTATTCCTCTGTTTTTCAAAACCTTGGAGTCTCTTACTTAGGCTCCTGCTTCAAATTTCATTCTTATCTCAAAACAGACAAAAATTCAGACCATTGTGCACATAGCCCTTCCTCACTTGTGACCTTTTATTCACCTGATTATAAAGTGAAAAAGATTTTTTTCAGTGCAAGTATCTTCAAAGATTGTCTTGAATTACCACTACTCATCTTGACTATCTTTATATCTCGAAGTACTTTAAGGATGCCTACTTTCTCTTTATGTATATTCAAGACTTCCCTGATACTATTAATGAAGAAGCAAACCACGTCTTGAACACAACATTTATAACTACATCTCTGTTTGAAAACAAGGGCTTTCAGGTTAGTCAGACTTTCAAGCGTTTTGATCAGGCAATAAAGATGGAAAAATGTGCCAAAACCAAACATAAGAGTGATAGAAATTACACAAAGAAAGTACATGCTGATCGTGACAACACATTGCATTAGTGCTGAACTTTACAACAACAGATTTCTATCTATCAGATGTGGAAACCGCATTTCTTTTCTAGATTGGGGTACTCTTATAAACTATTATGCACTTTCATATACTTGAAATAGTTCTGAAACAGTATTTGCAAGATAGTTCAGGTTCCAGGGGGAGTATAAGTGCACTCACAAAGCATTCCAACTGAGACATGAATCCTTAAAATAAACAGCCTCACTCCAGAAGTTTAGAATGACACAGCCTACTAATAAAATTATCATTTGAATTATCAAAATTAAGTGAATGAAAACTTGCTTGGAATTTTTATAATTCAGATCTGTCTCCTCAAAACAAAATATTTTTCTCAATTATTCAGGGTTCACCTGCATGTATAGTATATGGCTTAACAAAGCAATCACTGGAGATGTAAGATGCGTGCTATGAAATACACAAACAGAAGATAATGAACCACAAAAAAGAGCTTTGCAAACAACAAGAATGTGTATTGTACTTCTCACGTAACTATTTTAAAGTGTCCTCTACTCTATTAAGCTTTCTGAAAAGGCAGAGAATTATTAATTCTACAAATAGGCTGCAATTGCTTTTGACATGTGCTTCCTTAGCCATGGAAGAAGAATGCAAGAAGAAATCAATGGGAAAAGATTGCTGGGAAGAGTGAAATTGCCTTAGGGATTTTGTTCTATGTAATACAACGGCCTAGGAATTCTATTTATAAGGAAGACATGGTATTTATAGCTATTGATTTTTCAGGGAACTCTTGCAGTCTGCAGCTTTAAAATTTCACTCGTCCTAGGGAACACATCTTTAGTAAAATCTTGATGTTCTTCAATAGCATTATGCTTACAGAACAGTAAATACAGTGTAAAAGAAGTGAAATAACCCCAAATTTTGTGCTTCCATAACAAGGCTATAAAACTTCCTTTATCATTGCACATTTAATACAGTAAGGTTGAGTACTCACTTGCAGACTGGAGCTTCACATTAGGGGATCCGAATGAAGGGCCACAAAAACATCAATTATGACAGCTTGTCCCTAAGACCATTTAAATTGCAACCCAGAACTTAGGATAGTTTAAAGGGGCCTCAGGGCCTCCATGAACCTTCAAGAGTGAGGACTGATAATAAGGGATCATCAAACAACATAAGATCTCTGAAAATACATTCTTCTTCTTGCTTGTAAAGACTATACTAGGAATGAGTAAACTTCAGGGGAGAAGATCAACAGAGGCTCTATCTCCGCTATCCCCAAACTCCCATCTCATCCTACTCCAAGGGACAGGCCAACAGATAGGTTTGCACACTGCAAAATGTTTATATTGTTGTAGAGCAAGGGCTGGGATGCAGCCACACATTAGTCAGTTATTATCCCACCGAAAGATATTGACAGGGAATGTTTTGCAAGACAGATGAGCTGTACGTGTAGAAATCAAGGCATGCTTTTTAATAAAAAAAGTAGTATAGTCCCTTTTGAAGCACCATTCTAACCTGCCTTTAACTCCAAACTTTTCTCTAATATATAGGAAATAATATGCCAGTAGAATATAAAAAGAAGGCAAAAATGTTTTATTCATGGAGCATTTGTATGCCTTGATTACCACAGCTTTTCCTGTACTCAGACCAGCTGCTACAATATGTACTGTCTTCTCTGTTTTGTTGCTGTTTTCTTATATTAAATATGTCAAAATTTTATATCTGAGCAATAAAAGTTAGTAACAAAGGTCTGATGCATAGTAATGAAGGTAGAACAACAGTGTATAATGGTAGTATCTTCGTAAATCAATTAGTACGTTTATGGCTAATGCTAAAAAATATGAAAGATTAGGCAAGAGTAAGGTCAGTCAGTGATACCACAACACAGCTTTGGGGAGGGCTATTCATAATCATTAAAAAGATATTTGCATGTTGCTTTTCAAGTTAAAATACGTCTCTCCTCTTGTTCTATTTCTTTGCCTGAAAGACCGAATAGATAGCACTGCCTGACTGCAGAGCGTACATATGGGGATGCACAAATTCAAACCTCTCTCCTCACCTTTTTTGTACACCACTGTCTAGATACTTCTGAGGATGTTCCTCGGCCTCACATATAGCCCTTCACAAATTTTCTGAGATAGAGAAAAATCCACCACATTTAACTTTCCCAAAGGTCCTTTTTATCAAATTAAGAGCACTCTTTTGGAGAATTACATTTAGCTTTGACATCAATAAATTTTGACTTTGCAAAAAGAGATTCTAGTTCCTCATTTCACATCCCAGAGGAAGAAACTGAGTACGGTAAAATGTCTGTATCCTAGTCTGGCTCAGGTACCTGGTCAGTTTTCAGTGCTCTTTCAGATTTGCTTGGAGTCCTTACATGTTTGGGACTGCTTTACACAGTTTTCTCTCTGAATAATGGGATATTTATTTTGCTTCAGTTCCTGATGGCCAGCTCATTCTCCATGTGGTTTCTTCTGCCTCTCCTTTTCTAAAATGGCTGCCAAAACCTCTTCCCATTTACTGGGCCATCTTTTCTCTTGAAAATCTATCCCTCCTCCCTTCCTTGATCCATCTCATCAATTAATCAAAATCCTCATCTACTTGACAGTTACAAGCTACCCTTACACTGCAATTCAGACCTGAACAATCAGTTCTGTGCAGTAGACAAATATTTCTCTACAAGGGTTTTTCGGTGTATAACAGATCACCGATGCTAGATATAACTTCTGCTGTTAGCAATATGTTATGAACACTACCCAGAGGTTCAAATACTCCAAAAGAGATTCAACATATCTTAAGTATAGCTTAAAGAATAACACAGATACTCATACAGAATCTCCAGATTTATGTTATCTTTCTTATTTTTGGCTAGACAAAAGGGATGTTCTTCATCTTGGGCCTGTCGTTCAGCTTGTAAAGCATTGCATACACTTATGAGGGAACCCAGAACTCTGAAGTGGATGTTCATGGATACCTTAAAGAAGAGTCAAAAGCCTTCAAGCTAAAAAAAGCTGGGTTTTGCCTGGGAAAAAACCCCAATGCAGTTGAACTTTCTGAACAGCAAACTTTCGAAGTGACTACAGAAAAGCTAGTAGAAATAAATAGCTTTCCTAACTGTTTGTCACAGAATCACAGAATGTTAGGGGCTGGAAGGGACCTCGAAAGATCATCGAGTCCAACTCCCCTGCCACAGCAGGATCACCTAGAGCAGGTCACACAGGAATGCATCCAGGCGGGTTTTGAATGTCTCCAGAGAAGGAGACTCCACAACCTCCCTGGGCAGCCTGTTCCAGGGCTCTGTCATCCTCACTGTGAAAAAGTGTTTCCTTGTGTTTAAATGGAACCTCCTATGCTCCAGTTTGCACCCATTGCCCCTTGTCCTGTCATTG
>VWZK01010560.1:194322-291325 GCA_013396935.1 Baryphthengus martii
TCTGCTCCACTGACCACAACTCTCTGGGCTCTGTCCTTCAGCCAGTTCTCAATCCATCTCACCACACAATCATCCAATCTGCACTTCTTAAGCTTGGCTGCGAGGATACCATGGGAAACAATATCGAAAGCTCTGCTGAAATCAAGACAGACCACATCCACTGCCCTCCCCTCATCTATCCATCTGTCCTTGCAGGCAGATCCTTACCTTCAGCCCAGCTTTCTCAATAGCAGCTGACTTCAGTGCTAACATCCTCACAACAGGAAATCTTTTGTGACAAACCTTCCTTGAGGACATCATTTGCCAGGGTGCAAAGAGAGATTCAAAGACTCGTATTTTCACCATGATCCATTACAGATTCTGAGCAAGGGGCTTTATGTTATAAAAATTCGGCTTACAGACCAGCTTTTTGCTTCTCATTTCATTCTCAGTCCATTGTACCCACTAATGTTCAAGACATCACATAATTCAAAGCAAAGGGCGAGGTTAAATTCAAGGCTGCAGATCTAGATACTAGCAAGCACAGCAAAGAGTTCATAAAAGGAAACAGAGCAGTTTACTAAAGTAGGCAATAGATCAATCCTTTATGCTATGTACACTTTATTTACAGGGCATTTACAGATTCAGAATGATGATGAATGAAGCTGCAAAACACAGTGTGATTTGCATCACTTCAAGGCAGTGAGCAAAGTAAAAATTATTTGTTGTTTTATCTTTTTTAACCAATGCCCAAGAGTTAATTCAGAGGCATTTCTTTTTGTTTACTCAGTCTTGTTTATTATTACTTTCCCGCTTTCGGCTTTATTTTATAGCCCTGGATCTGCTCAGTGAGTCTGGAGAGCACTCTGTTTCACATGCACCACTGCATGGACAGATAGGAAGTTTTACCAAGGTCGACAGATGCTAACCTACTCATAGAAGACAAGTTACTGCAACTTCCTAGTTCAGGAAACTATTATTCTTTCATGCTATCTGTTTGGGCAACATCAAAACTGCAGTAAAAGTATATTTTCCACAAGAAAGACAACAGCAAGAGCATGATAATATTTTACAAATATAGATATTTTCTCTTACAGCCTGCATGGAATTCAGTAATAATATCAACCATGGAAAGAGGCACTTAGTACAAACATCAGTTAGTCACTCTAACCTGACATTTAATAGGTTCTTCTATAGAGAGATTTCTCCCTACACATTTCTACCTCTACCAAAGTTTGATTCTTGTAAAGTACCTGTGTTTACTACTGCCCAAAAAAATCACTGATCCATATGAACTGACCTCTTAGTAAAAATATGTTCAAGTGTCCTCTGTTTTTGTTTTCCAGAAATCTACCATTAATTGTGCATTCTCTCTTAAAAGCAATTTTTAGGAGAAAACAAAAGTATTTCAGTATTTCTTTTCATCATGTATCTTAACATGCATAAGCTATGACACTGAAGTATCACAGACTGGTCAGTCTCTCCTTTTTCTATGACTTATAAAGAAAGTTTCTGCTAATATAATAATGAATGTTTTGCTTGAGATCCTGTTTGGTTTTGCTGAGTGCTACAATAAAGTCAAAGCGCATTTGGACTGCCATTTGAGCAGTTCAATTTCTTACCATAACTGCTTAGCAACTTCTTAAACCTAAACCAAACAAAGCAAATAATTCTGGAGTGGACATAGTCTACACCATGAAGTCATCATTTCTAAGTCAACGCTGCTATATCAAAATTGTTTATTGAGCTATAGTATTCCACTTTGGTATTAAAGGGAACTCAGAGTCAGTGATGGAAAAGGAAAAAAAAAAAATATTCCCCCTCTTACTCTAACATTGTACAACATCACTGTTTTCCATGTCACTAGTAGGAAAATGTAGGTACTTACCCCACAGCCTATTCCATTGCCTGGTTCACACACAATTTTCCTCACTGCTGGTTCAGGAAGCAAACCCGCCCCACAGCCGGGAGTTGGACACAGCACTCCTCCCATTTGCAACACACATTCCTCAGCCCCATAGCGCTGGTAGCGATTGTACTGCAATACAACAGAGTGGTGTTAAACTTCTAACAGCATACACACATAAAATCCCTAAACAAACCACAAATTCTCAGCTTTAATCTATCCCACACAATCAAGTTAACTATTCTAATGTCTCACATATTAAATCCGGGCTATCTGAGAAAAGTCTAAACATCTGCAGTGTTGTTAAATGGGGTGTCACTCCACTCTGATTCGCATCATACACGTAGTTTTTTGACTTGTAGCTATCACTTTCATGACCAGAAAACTGTGGAGAATATTAAAATCAAGAAAACAGCAGACTGTTTCTGTAAATAACATCCAGAACTCTTATACTGCTACAGAAAAAATACTGCAAACATCATAAATATAGTCCAAAACCAGATACTGGTAAATGCTGTATAGGAAGTGAAAAGAAACCCACAAAACCCCTGAAGGATCTATAACTAGAAGTAAGGTTGTAAAAACTGCCCTGTCAACTTTGTTTTCAAGATAAACTTCATGAAATTGATTGGCTAAATAATTATTTGATATACATTTATTTTGATATTAAGTGTAGTTTTTTCCCAGAGCCTCCCAAAAAATGTTCTTAGTTTTTGTGGCTTTCATCTAGTTCTATCCTGATAGCTTAAAAGGCTACGGAAATACTTCCACTTTAATGGTGGAGACACTGACACACAGCAATATTAACTAACACGCTCAGTGTATCCTCACTGACAAAAAAAGCCCACTCTAAAATGACTGATGCCATTACAATATTTTTTCCTCGTCTAACTTGCCCTGCTTTCAGACAGAAATAAGCTGAGCAAGTACAAATCATGCTGCCTCCATGTAAATCACATCCACTCTAGGGTTCTGTACTGGTGCAGTTCCACACTAGTGGTTATATAACCACTGTAAACCAGGCTTCAGATTCGTCTATAAATCTGGTCTACTGTAGAGTGAAATAAATGAAAGCATTTGGTCCTAATAGCCCCAAAGAAAACAGGAAAATCCAAAAGGCCAAAGAAGAAGGGAGCAGTATGAATTTTCTCTGTGAGACAAATGACTTTATGGTGTGCTAAAGGAACAAAATAGAGCTTTAGGTTACAGCGCTCACAAGGGTATTTAGTGCTTCATAAACTTTTATCCTGTAACTGGTCACCCCGTTTCCTTTCTCTTTTTTTTTTGAGATAATAAACAAAAAATTTTATAATAAACACTATAATATATAGACACAAAAGTGTCATGTCATAGAAGAAAACAAATTACCAAACTGAAAGTATGTCTTTGTCAATTAACAAAACATATAAACAAACTTCCTATCAAAAGAAAAGCAAAATCTAAAATGAGAAAGCACCTTCAAAATGTCACTCAGTGTATGAATAACAGCCAGAAATCCTGAATTAAGGATCTTGGATATGGAAAACATCAGTATTTTGAGAAATGTACAAGACATATCCGCAAAGCCTCCTTGAACTCAGGGGCTCAACAAGTCAACTGGTGTTCTTCTATGTTATTATTATATTCAAATCTAGAGTAATGGCATAAACATTTTAAGTTATACTCTAACAATTTTCAGCAAAGTTTGTGATCCTTGCACAGAATACGTGCTGATTGCTCTGAGTCGTTCTGCTGGCCTTGAACAGAAATGCAGGTAACCACACTTGCAAAACTCTCTGCTACCTGATTTTTCTTCAGGGCAGAGACTGGACCTGAAGGTGAGGATGGTGATTGTCTTACCCTATTAAGAGGGAACATTGTGCGGTATCTCATTACGGAGGCAAACATCAGTGACACTATAGCTGAGATTCTGTCAGCATTTCCATTATAAATTCTCAGAGGAAGAAAAGGGTATGCTTTCCAGTCATTAACTTATGATATCAAAGGGCATAAAAGCATAAAGGGACATGGAGAGATTTCCCTCCTCTCCATTCTTTGTTTTGTTTTTTTTATTTGATACACAAAAATGGAAGATAGGTAAGAGAGAATCAAACTATCTGTCTTGTTAGAGGAAATTAGAGAAAGGAAACGTCTAGTCTACTGACTGACAAGGTGGACAAAGTCATTGTATTCTGTCCAACCAATTTGACATTTTATCCTGGTTCAGCACAGGACTCATGCCAAATCAGCATAGCACTCGCATCAGCGATTTTCCTACTATAAAAGCCAAAAAAAATTATCAATTAGAAGATAGGAAAGACCCTGCTAAATGCATTTGCACATCTTGACATCTAGTTACCTAGCCTGTTCTCTAACTTCAGTGTCCAGATACATCTCTAAGACGTAATTTTTCCAATTTCTTTTTCCTTGTGCCTGCACACCAGTTCACTTAAAGCTCAGCAACCAACTACAACACGTAGTAGTAGAATATATACATACATTTACCATAACACAGTCATACATAACATATGCAGATTTATACTCTTTATTCAGTGGCCTGAAAGAAAATGACACTTGATACGAAGGGTCCATTTACAAAAGGCCTGTATAGGACCAAAACACTTATTCATGAATTATTAGTTAAGTATTAGCATATAGTGTTAGATTATATCTATTAGAGGCATTTTCTCCTATATACCACAGCCATTCATATTACACAGGACTGATGCAAGCCACACGCTTAAAGCAAGTCAATTTTCAAAAACCCTTAAATGACTTTGGAGTCCATGATGTATTTTTGATCATATGTCTGGATGAGATATTTGAGACTATTCCAGCAACTGCCACTGGTTTATTTTTCCTCTTACTCTTAACCGGAGATTTAAAGTAGTATTAATTTCATTTAGTTTGGATCTTCACAGTGATGATGCCTATAGCAGCATTGGTTGCACTTTATAATTAACAGGAGATAAAGGATGCAACTAATTTTTTCTCTTTTAGATTTGTACATTAGCATGAGAAGAACAGAGCCCTAGAGTGCCATGTTCTATTAAAAATAAAGAGAGATCAGACAATTTGCTAGATATTAACTCCTCAAGTTAGGTGACTCCTACAACAGCTGCTTCAGTTCCAGTAATTCTGATCTTATGTCACCTGGCTTAAATTATCTTTGAAAGCAAGGTTTAGATACCTAAATGGCTTAGACTGTGAAATACCTTACACAATTTTAGCTCTTCAGAATTTAAACATCTAATCTAAACAAGTCATACAGGCTCCAAATATATTGAATGGGTAGGAATAAGATCCTAAAAGGGAACGTATCCTGACTTACATGTGATTGGTAGGATGAATCACCCTGTGAAAGTGTCATAGTTGAAACTGAGAAAACTAACTTGGCCTAGATATCTAGCATGTAAAGAGCTGTCATTAAAAGATTAATCTAACTCTTCTATACACTCAAAATATTTCACGGTATCTATTACTCAATTATTATCAACGTGCCTCCTATTCAGAGATGCACTCATCATATGTAAAATGGTTCTGCATGCTGCAAGGAGGAAAAATATCTCAAACTACTTTTAGGAAAAAACTCTTAGAAAGTTTAATATATGGGGAGCTTGACTGAACTGGCATTCATGACACTTGATTTCATTCCTGGCAGCAGCACAGCCTTCCTGCGGTTTTCACGTAAATTCTTAATCTATGCTTCTCATCAGTTCCCCGTTTGTAAAGAGGGAGAATGATACTTGCTGATTTCCCTGTCGCATTAAGAAGCAAAATCCATTAATAGTCATGAGGACATCAAATGCTATGGTAATGAGGGGCATAAAATTACACAGAAATCGCCAGTCATCTACTGCTGCTAGAAACCAGCTTTTGAGCAAAGCATGTTAGGCATTTATATGCTACTGTTATAAGGTCCTCAGAACTACAACTAGATAAATAGTTAATGGATTGACCTCAGAAGCATAAATTTCAAAGTTTATTTGAAAAAAAACAAACAACAAAACACAACCAAAACACCCCCAAAACNTCACTACTGCTAGGACAGCTAAAGGTATATGAACAAGGCAGATGTAAAACATTCTGATTATTTTTTTTTTCTCTGAAAACTGCATCCTGTTCTGAACTTCCCCCTCAGTTTGTGAATTTGGAGTAGAAAAATTCCCAGCTCTATTTACGGTATTTCAACCATATCATGTAATTCTTTTGTGCAATCTTTTATTGTAAAAACTTGTCAAGGCCTTTAGAAATTATTTTTATAAATGATAATAAATTATAGTGTGACATAGACACAGAGGCTGGATAATTGTAACCATTTATTCCTTGCTCCCCACTTTCCAGATGGGGATGATTTCCCTTGAGTCATAAAATGGCATCAAATTTTCAACCAGTGGAAATTCATCATTTAATGTTGTAAATCGAGGGTAATATAAATGAAACCATTGGGCCGACACAAGACTAAAAACAAGTTTAAGTATGTATTGCAGTCTTTTCAGGTACACTAAGATTCAGGTACTAAGACAGAACTGAAATGCACGTGGGTGCACAAAACTCTCAAAAAATACACCTTGTCAACACAGTGATCCCTTGGAGTGTTGTTTAAATTGCAAGTAATGCTTTAATATCATAGAATGGGTTAGGTTGGAAGGGACCTTAAAAGATCATCCATTCCAACCCCCCCAGCCACAACACATATGCCTTGTGCTATTTTAATTTTGCTTTTACACTTTGGACACAGATTTCTTTATTTACCTTTTATTTTCCTCACATCTAAAAGCATCTGCTCAGTAGTAGCCTCACAGGGAACTTTGGACAAAAGTTTAACAGTAGATGTAAAGCCAAAATTTCTAACCTCTGAAAGGTAATTCAATTACTCGTTTCTTTTAACTGCATGTAACGGTCTCAGAGGAAAGAAAATCTACTTTCTGGAGTCAGATTGTTTTTACTGCGCCTATAAATCAAATAACCATCTGTGTGTTTCAAAATTAAATTGTGGAGGCTATTAGTACATAATGTAGACTAAGCACTTTATTTACATGTATTACACACATACAAGAAAACTCAAGAATTAGTTCTGTAACGTAATTAGGCAACTTTAAGTACAAAAACCCTAGTACTCACTGGACTAGGAAAAATAGTTACAAAATTGTCATCTATAATACAGATTTAAAAGAAATGGTCTGACATAGCTCTCCAGGAAACATCGTTACTTTATTTTTCCTGAGTTACTGGGCTCCTTGGCTGGCCAGCAGTAGGGTAGGAACAGCAAGCTCAGAGCATCGGTTCCTCCTTGTTCCCACAGGAGCACCACTAAGGAGACCAGAAAGAGAACCACCTTCCAGAGTGCTGGAATTTGCCTAATTTTGGAGAGTCATGGAAAACTGGGTGAGGCAGTCTCAGGAAAATATTTAGATAAGAAAATCCTGACTGGACCAATGCAACACAATTCATGGATGAAATCAAACTGGAGTAGAGAGGAAGAAAGAAAGGAAAGAGTACAGTCTGCAGAATGATATGAAAGAAAGCACAAGGCGAGGAGTATGAATATAGAAAATGAAAAGTTCTGAGAAGAGAAAACACTGGAGCAGACTATTGGAAATGAAACTGACAATGTAAGACGCAGTATGAGGCAATGAAGAGAGTGGACTGAGCACAGTGTATGTCTTGGCACTGTATTCACAGACCATTGGAAGTTCGTGATCCTCCAGCAAGTATTTATAGATCAGTCTGAGTAGACTGAATGCTGGAGACAAAAATCCAGTTCTTTCCGACCCTTGTGGAGCTTGAATGCACATTTGTTTCTCCCCTACGAGTAACAACCGCCATGGCTGTAATTGATGCAAGGAAATCTTCTCAGTTGATGCCGTTGCAAATTGTGCAACTGAGACTCACTGAAGTAGGTGCTGGCTCCTGAGAATTCCACTTCTCAGGCCACAGGAGTGACTACATGCATACTCCATGGAAGCAGATCAAAGTCATCCAAGGAATGGAAGAAGTCCCATCTTCTACATCTGCCTGAGAATCTGAACACTAGGGTTCAAATTTTCTCTCTAAATTTAATAAAAACTGGGTGGAAGAGAATTCCTCTATTTTAAGAAGCACTCAAGTTTTCACTTGATAGTTGTTACAGACAACTAAACAAATGAAAATTTGGGTCCTACACAAAATTACATTTCTTTTTGTTTTGACGGGAAAAGAATAGCCTTGAAATCAGTTCTGATCACAAGTACTTTCTTTCTTTCTCCTCATTCTTTATTTCAGCTGTTGAACCAAAAATGAATTACTTTTGGCTAGTGTGCAGATGACAAATTAAAAAAGGAGTAGGAAAGTAGAGACGCTCTGCATATGACAAAAACTCAAAGAGAATAAAATTCTGATAATCCAGGAGAGACAAAGCTGAGGAACTCACATGGATTCCAGTTACCTCTGAAGTCAGAGAAGGTGGCAGTTAGGAGATATTTAAAGCAGATATAGCATAGGAAGAAAAGAGCCACACCACTGATCTTACGAAACTGCAAGACTGTAAAGTTCATTGTGTAGTTCCAGCTATTTAAAAAAAGTGGTGTAAAGATAATCAAGAGTTAAACACAGCAGCTCAATTTTAGAGAAAGAGAGTGATGGGATGGTAATGTTAAAGCCAAAAGGGGAACCAAATGAAATGAACAGAAATCATATATTAGACAGAAAAGTGAAAGAAACTGCGAGATACATGCAGGCATCACTCACATTGAGTAGCTGGTGAAGCCAGGGGATCGGGTGGGAAAGCACAGAGCTCTAAGGAAGTATACATGTAAGAATACAGATTTAAGAATACTAACAAAATAGCTTTGGTTTAGTAATTAGGAACTCCAGAAATCATTCAGTGAAGTTTTTTTGGTTGTGGTTTTTGTGTTTTGTTTTTTTTTTTTAAATTGCATGTGAGTTATCAAGAGGTAGCTTATATTCTTTCCAAGTGTAGTTATAAAAAAAATCTTGAGCAACAAATACCTCAGAAGCACTTGGTTGAATACATTTGACAGTTTCCTGTGCTAAAATCAGCGTATTAATTAGAATTTTTACAGGACATTACTTTTGCCTGAATGGGTAAATATATAGGAATTAATTTAAGACTGACTTCATAATAATATTCGGTAGCATATACTTTTAAAAAATATTCATCTAGCAAGCTCTGCAAGAAAAAATAAATCAAAAGGACTTTCCCCTTGCCACACTTACATGTTCTATACAAATTCCTTTAAAGCTTCAATTAAGTTAAATGATTTTTGTCCACACTGCATTCTTACAATACTAGATTTCCGTATGTCCTACAGTTAGAGCTCACAGCAAAACCTACCACAAGCCCACAGCACCTTTAAACTGCACAGGGATGTGCATCTGCAAGTTTTCAAAGCAGGGTATTCCTTTGCATAAATTCTTCACAACTGGTAAGGAAATATGAGAAGAACCCCAATACCAAGGAGTGCTCCCGTTCAGGCTTGTTCAGATTCCAGGGATATAAACGTGCACAACATTTCCAACAAAAAAAGTGAGCAGTGATATGAGTTGCAGTAGCAGCTGATGGGAGAGATCTGTTAAAACTGATCACTCCCTCGTCAAAATATCAAGAAACTGGCCAATACACTCTGCAAAGTTGTCACAGCAGATGATATAGCAGAGAAGCACAGCTATACATTACTTAGCAGCTTCTTTTCCTGTCACGAGCGTGTCATCTGCTTCATCTATGCTGTGACCTGTTGGGGGCACTCAGGTATAGCAGCAGATTGCTAACTCTTGCGTTGTTTTCCCTTCTAGCGTTCAGATGTGGCTCCTATTTTATTAATGAATCACAATATTCCATTTAAACAATTAAACAAGATTTTTTTTTATCACTTTGGGGAGAAGAGGGAAGTTTCTCAGAGAGTCATTAGGGAGACTCCGTAACGGTTCACTGCAAGTCGTCTTGCTGTGTTGGTATACTGCAGTGTTTAGGTCTGAATTAAAGTGTTCTCTCTGCTGTCTCTGGCTGGTTGAATTATCTGCCTTTCACCGTATTTGGACAGAGCCTATATTTTAGTGCATCTTCAATAGATTTTTGTAAGCACTCTGTACTATCACCCTTTGTAGAACCATTTGCATTTACTTGCAGAGTCAGACAGCCTGACAGGGCAAATGGCTACTGCAAGGGGACTAACTTGCTTATATTGTACAATTTTTCAATAGCTACCCAGTTAATAAATTTTGACCCCAATCCTGAGTGTATCTCGGATACCTATGAAGTGAAGCAGTTAGCCAGCAGGTTGGACTGCATCCATTATGCTAGGGGAAAATGATGGATTAGGAACAGTGAGATCAATTTGGAAGAAAAAAAATCAACAGAGCCAATGACAGAAAGCTTCAGGTTTTACCCTTCCTGGGGCTGCATGTCCGGGAGACTATCTGCCTTATACAGACCTTTGTGCACTGGCAGAGTCGGTAAAAAGGAGGTCCAAAATAAACCAGTTAAAACTGCTTTGGAGACTTTTTTAGGTCAGACACGCTGGCATCCTCTCAAAGGGTCAAGTATCAAGCGGGGTAGCAATCTGCTGCTAAATGTATTCGTCTTGCACATCAAGCCAATTACTCTGGAAGCTTCCCTGGCACATGATATGCACATACAATCTATTTCATCGCAGACTCCATGATTACCTTTTTCCATAAGGTCTAAAACCAATGCCCCAAACTAAACATTAAAAGAGACTTTCCAGCTAGAATGAATTTCCCATAACATACACTGCTGAGGGAACAGAAGTCACGGGACTTTACACGTCCAGGAGACTTTTACATGCCCAGTGCACTAAGGCACCTGTTAGATGAATAAACAGGAATCTCTGGAAGGGAAATCGTATTCCTCATTGGGCAACTCCTGATTTAGCTGGAACCCAACAAGTTCCAGTGAGAATGTCCACTTCAAATTGAAAGGTTCCTTCATCCTGTTCCAAACATATCTAGCTGACAGCCTGACAGACAGACTCCCTTTTGTTGTACAAGTAATGTTTTTCGTCCTGTTTCAGGGGTCTGGTAGCTTTTCTGAGTTGCATTCATAGGTTGAAGTAATTTTTTATTACGATGATCTCCTATCTCCTCGAGATAGGACAAAGGGAATTGAATCTGGACACTGAGGAAGGGAAGATATGCAATGTATGGAGCATATTTGTGCTGGTAGAGGGGTGGAGAGAAAAGAGGCTGGGAAATTTTTATCTTTCACTACTGAGAGGTATAATAGGATCTAATGTCTGCAAATGATTTGTAAACAAAGAATGGAGGTTTTTCTAGGCAATATACTCCAGTTTAAACAAGAATTAATCCAAGGAAGTCATGTAATGTGTATTCTAAAGGAGATCAGAACAGATTATCGCTATAGTCCATTCTGCTTTTATAATCTGGCTTTAAATACATAAGCATTCTAAAAATAAATCAAGATTGGACATGAAGCAGTAATATGCTCCTATTATTCTTTTCCTGTTGTTTGGAGTGGAAGAAAATATATGTTGTTTGATAAAATTGAAATTGTAAGCAGTCTGAATAAAACACTGTTAGAATTAATGATTTTTTTTTTTTTAATCCGGTATGCATGATAATAGAAGAAGACACACTTTAAATATTTTTTAAAAGTGAATATATAACTGAATAAATATAAGAAATAATTGGACAGCCACATGAATAAAGGACTTTGCCTGAAATTCCTTCCTTTCTTCATTTAGATGCATTTTATTGGTTTTACCTTGGTTTAATACCACCTTTTCCCTAACTGTCAAAGTGTACGCTAACCTCAAGCAAGAGCTACTGTGGTTATCGTGACAGCAATGCTTTTGTAGAGACATAATGTAATTGTAATATTCTTTATACTTGTAGGGGCTTACGGAATAATTCAAGCCTCACAGCAATGTTCATTACTTGCAAAGACAGTAGTTAAGACTGCAATGATAACCACTGTATGCAAATAACCTGTTAGCATAGCTATTTTCAGAGAAAGGCGAATGTTTATAGGTGAGACCCGTTCTGCAAAACAACTTAACATCTGCCTAGTTTTATGCTCCTTGTGCATGACGACAAAAATTTCTCATCTCTTTAGGTGCACTCAACACAACGAGGAGTAATTTCATTACAAAAGTCTGAAAGAATACCAGGTGGCAAAAATCCTGTACTTATTTGATTAGTGAGGCTTTCCTCATCCAAATCCCCTACCCTTCAAGACTTCTTTTATTATTGGACAGAAATTAATTGTATTTTCTTCTGTGGTTCCTCATAGTTTACATCATCCCACTTCTGAAGTTTGTATGATTATGTCATTTAATACTCTCTTAGTGTAAAGGTGTTAGGGTAGGTGAACAGAACGAAGAAAGAAAGTGTAATTTTAAATCTGATATTTCATTCATACTTAACTCTTTTATCCTTCATTTTTATGTCTACCACTTCCTTTTCTAAAAAGCAAACATAAAAAAAAGAAAGTCCATGAATTAAATTATATTGCTCTGTCAGTGGTCATTAGCAAGGCTGAGATACAAAAATCCATCCTCAGAGCTCTTCCAGTGGAGCTATCAAAGTCTGTCTGGTTCAGCTCCCTCCCCTCATACTCTCAGTCTCTTGGTTTAGCTGTTCTCTACTTTTCCTTCAACTCTCTTCTTTCCTCCCACTCCTTCTCTGCTTAGCTTCACCTCCTCATGCAGCTCACTAACTACAGATCTTCCTTTATTTACCAGTCTCTTTAGCAAGTTTCCTTATTTGGTCATTGCCTGCCTTAGTCCCAGCTCCTTGTGAGGCCCTTACCCTTACTGTTCTGGTTTCCCAGAGGGTTTCCCTACCCCTCTTTCACCACTGAGCCCCCTAGCTTCAGTGTCCCCCAAACTTTATCTCATTTTGACTTCCATTTGTCAGCTGGATCTCTTGACCCCATCAATCCTGGTCATAATCTCTTTTATTTCCTCTTCCTAAATCCTCAGTCTTACCAGATTCCTGCTTCCAATATCTCCTTTGGCCTAGTTTGCTTTGTCTTTTTTTTCCATTCTTGTCAGAAAACCCTCGCGCACTCCCCTTCACGCTTCCTTCTTGCTGAGGAAAAGCTGAGTCCCTGAGGAATTTGGCTTTTGACTATCTATAACAACTGAAGTGGGGGCTGCTAGAGGAAAACTGGAAGTCTAGAAAATGTACAAGCAGCTCCAACTGCAATAAAAAAAGAGAGTGACAGGGAAAGGAGAAGCAACAGGGTGTTCTTGACAGTATGATCTGATCAAAAAACTAAGAAACCAGGTTTTGAATTAACATTTCGGCAGCTTCTCCTACCTCTGTGACAGCCCTGACACAACCTTGTGAGAGTTCCTCGGTGCCAGGTTCATTAAAAGATGCAGATATTTTTATGTATAACACACTAATGCTGAGCTTTCAGGCCCTTGGTCTCTAGTACCTGCAGGCAGTTAGGCTTTATAACCAGGACATTAGTAGATTAGGAGATACTTCAAAAACAACTCGAATTTGAGAAGCATTAAGCATTTGAAAATTCAACTTACCTCTCAAAATTTGCCATTTCCATAATACCTCTATACATTTATTTCATTATTGACAAAACAATAGCTATGGCCATCCTGTAAGTGTTGTCAAGCATACTTACGCTTTCCTAAGATTCCTCTACAGAAATAGTTTTCTGAGTGTCACGCACAGCTATAATTATGAATGAAAACCACACTTTTAAAAAGAAAAAAAGGCCACAAAAAGAGATGAATAATATCATAGGTAGCTGTAAGTATCAATCCCTTAGTCAGATTGTTTGTCTATCTGCTGTTTTAGAGAGCTTGTTTACTGCTGTAGTCGAAAGCCGAAAAGCTGTGGCAGATAGCAGATGTACCAATTAATAACCTGTCAAAGCTGATGGATAGAATGGAAAAAAATAAATCTCACATACAGCTCCTGTGTTGTTATTTTCCCCACATTTCAGGTCATTGGGGGTCATAAGATACACTCTGCCTCTCTGGAGAGAGATGCAACTGTCTCATTAGTGTCTATCTTCCATGACATTAAGATGCTGTCTTTAGGATGCTAACTCACCTGTTCTTCTCCCAGAATCCTGAAGTGATGAAGCTCTTTAATCAAAGAGTCCGGACAGCCAGCTGTTGGAAAGAAACAAAAATAGGCATTTTAGAGCTTCCTGTCACTGCAGTTTCAGCATAAGATACATAAATGCAGATAGGATAGAATATACAGATGATATTAGATAAAGAAGATTAGAAAGATTAGCCATGGTTCTGCGGGCACCAGGATGCTGAAAACCATCTATCAAATAATCCTTCCACATTTCTGAGCGTGCTACCAAGAACACTTAGAAAGGTTATATTCCGAATATTTTAGTCCTTTCCCCAAAGGACTACAAACAAAAGCAAGATGAAAAGGGCAGCACTGCCTGCCAGATACCACCAGCCCCTTAGTGTAAGCCAAAAAGCCTGTTAAAAGAGGATCTCACATCAAAACCTTGGAGCTGCTCAAAGCTGAATTCTGATTCATACACTAGGTTTGGACTCATTTCTAAGCATAATACTGGCTTTCCCTGATTCCCTGAAGGATTTCATAGGCCTCGCAGATCACTTTAATTTTGGCTGTCACAAATGTAACCCGTTTCACAAATACATAGTTGTCACTCACAGGTGTAACACATAAACCAGCTATGCAGGCAGGGGAGTGATTTGGCGGAATTCTGCAATCAGATTAACGTTCAATCACTTCCATATCTGTACCAGCCAGTAAGAAAGAATACGTCTTGCTAGATGCCATGCACTTTACTGACCTGTTCAGACTGCGATTACCTTCCTGGTGATGAAATCCAAGGCTGATACTTTTGTACACTACTAGACTCATTTCTGGCAAGGGGATAAAAGTGCAGACTGTGAAAGCAATCTGGGCTTTATTCTTCTTATCATAAATTGAGGCAGAAAACAGAGAAAATTCCTTAAAAGGAATTAAGAGCATAGTTCTCCCCAGAACATGGGAGGAACTATGATTTTTATCAATCTGCCTTTCTGCTGATGCAACTACAAATGGTTACCTCTCACTCTTAATGACTGCTATTAAAAGGATGCAAATGAATTTGGAAACATTTGCCAAGAAACCTCCATCAGCACTTTGGTTTCACTCAAAGCCAATGAGGCACGGCCTATATCACGACTTCTGGTGGTAGAGCCATCTTAGGGGTACAAAGGGAAAAGCCTTTATACTCGCAAGTAACAGAACTAAAAAAGGCAAGTCCCCCCCTGCTACGGACACAATTATACTAGTACGAGTCTTCTAACAGTATAACTTTTAATACGTAAGGAACTGAGATTTAAATGATATTCAAACCAGCTTCTTGCTCGTAAATGCCTTATCTCCATTCAGAGGAGAAACAGGTGTAGAAAGCACCATCAACACAACTTAATCAGCAAGCCCTTTCAAAGATAGCCAAGGTTTAAGGTGGCCATGGTTTAACCATATGATAAGAATTATCTATTAAGTCAGAACTTTTTTTTTTAATATTACTATTTCTTCCCATGTAATAACACCTATGATATGCTTAAAGGCTTCCTTCCACCCACCTCTTCCCTCCTCTCATAAGAATATTCTCACATATAAACATACAAGTTTTAGCTCTGCATAATTCTTTCTTAATGGTTTTTTATGCTCCTCAACTTCTAGGACCACAACTCTTATATTATCTTTATATTTCTCTCATTTCCCTCATGCCTAGGCTCTTACTGTTTATTGTTTCCTATTTTCAATGCCCTTAAAGTTGTCCATACTACTTCACCATAGAATAACTGTTATGCAGTGTTTTTTTCTGTCCATTTTCACTGGGATTTACATCCCCATCTTCCAGCTCATTCATACCCTGAGGTATCAACTCTAACAGCCTCACTAACATCTTGAGCTGAGGTCTGACTTGTAGTCCAGAGCTGTTGACTTCTCTGTGTTTCAGATGAGAACTCACTGCATATAACAAAGTTCCTCCCTCTTACCCTCAAGTCCTTAAGTAATTAATTTTTTTCCACATATAATTTTCACCAAAAATATCCACACTGATTGCACACTGCTATAGGAATTACTAAGTGTAGAGGATAATTATGATTTCATGTAATACTGCATGTTAATCTTTGACAGATGTCAGCTTTGTAATGCCAACTTAACTGCTTTCTGCTTGTCTCTGCTTTTTGCTGTCTTTACAGCTTTTCCTTCAACCAATCATTTCTTTCTTCCCTCTTATCCTTTCCAATTATAATTCACTAAATCCCTTAAGATGAGAAAGTTTCCTTTTTCCTACCTACCAAGAACTTTTTCTCTTTCCATTCTCCTTGAAATCATATTTCCTGAATGCCTGTTTCTCCCAGAAATCCATCCCATTCTGCTGTCATGATTAATTTATATAATCTCCCTCATGTGAACTGCTTAGGTCCATCCTCTCTTTCTTTCATGTTAGACTATAAACACTTTGGAATCAAGGATATGTGTAAACAAATGTGTAAAAATATGAAGATATATATAGATGTATATGCAAACACATATACATTTATTTTATTTGTTACTAGCTGTCCACTGCTGCATCCTTTTCCCAGTACAGTATTTTGTATAGCCTATTTTTTTAGAGACTTACTGAATCTAGTTTTCAATCTTTTCAGAGGACAGGCTTTCTCTGGATCTTGAAAGCTGATCATACAAGAGATTCTAAAGTTACTAGCTGTATTGGGTTTGGGTGAGCTGGGGTTAATGTTCCCCAGAGCAGCTCTTATGGTGCTGTGCTTTGTACTGGGAGGCAGATAAGACATCAGTGTTGTGGCTGCTGCTGAGCAGCATTTGCACAGCACCGAGGCCGGCTTTCCAACATCTTCTCCCCCATCTCCAAGTGGGATGGGGTGGGTAAGATCTTGGGAGGGGACACAGTCAAGACAGCTGACCCAAACTGACCAAAGAGATATTCCACACTGTGTGACGTCAGCTCAAGTATAAAAGGGAGAGAATGGAGAAGGGGGTTGGGGACATTCGTTGGTGAAGACGCTTGTCCTCCAAGCAACCGCTACACGTATCAGAGCCCTGCTTCCCGGGAGAGGCCAGACATTGCCTACTGACGGGAAGTAGAGAATAAGATCTTGTTCTGCTTCGCTTCGCACGCGGCTTGCTTTTTGTTCTTTGCCTTTTTTTCCCCACTCCTATTAAACTGCCTTTATCGTACCCTACGGGCTCTTCCCATCTTATTCTCTTTCCCCCTTGTCGTTCTGAGAGAAGTGGCGGGGGAATGATAGAGCGACTTGGTGGGTACCTGGCTCTCAGACAAGGTCAAATCCACCATACTAGCAAAGAAGAACAACTTAAAAAACATGTCACTGTTAGCATGATGCTTTCCAGCAATGAGTTCAGAAATGTCAAATGTGTGCAATATTGAATTATACTGACACACATTAATAGTCTGTTGTCTGTAAGAAGTCCTTTCAGATCTTCACATTGCACAAGCAGTAATTTCAGGAAGCAATGGAAATTATTGTTGTAAAACAATAATTTAAGAGAAAAGCAGAAATAAAGAAACAACATGTAAAAGAAACAAACAAAAAAGTAGTAAGATCAAAACATCCTCCTTTCTTTTTGGATATTTCTGGATGCATTTCTTATATTTCCTATTTCTACTTTAACTTCTTCTGTTCTGTAAGAGGAATTTATAAAACACGTTCCAACACTGTGACCTATTTTTACCAAATATCTGGATGTTTTGAAAAAGTCTCAGATGATGTTAAATTCCTTCACTGTCAGTAGAGATAAAGGCTATAAACAAATAATCATTCCTAAAGTAAAGAAATTTTAAAATACCTATTCTGATGAAAAGCAGTAAGAACTATTTGTCATCTTACCCATAAAACCACCCATATATCCATCAAAACGTTCATGTATATGCAAACACACACAGTGACTTGAAAATTATTACAAATCAAACACAGCACCCAGTGGGTTCACTGGCAAACCGTGCACTCCGAAGGTTAAAAGAAAAATGTATTTTCTATGTCTCTGATGTGCAACTAGCACAGGCCACATGAAATAAATAATCTGCACTTCACCGATTTCTGCTATTTTGTGTAGAATGCTTTGAGGATTAGATTGTATGCCCTCTGTAGTACAGAAACCCTTATAATCAATGGTCTCAATAATTACCGAAACTTTTCATTTTCCTCTTCACAATTATTACTTGAAAAAGTACAGACATACATGACATTTCCACAGACATAAACCAAACCATAGGAATATTAAATAAATCAATCAATAACAATTATGCATAAGAGTGTTAAAAGGAAATGATGCAAAAGCATGGACAGTTGCCTTTAATCAGAAGCCAAAACTCAGGATTGAGGACATCTGCAGACTGATAAAATGGCAGCTAAATTGTTTATTAGTTCCCCCTTTCAATTCACATTCAAATCTATGTGTTTCATATGATCTTGGCAACAAAGTCTGTTACAGGTTTTTGCTAACTGTGAAGGCAGAGAACAATTAAGAAATAAAATTTTGATGCAAATCTTCAAGTATTTTCATATCACTTTCTCCTCTGATACAGCTCCATTGACCTCAAAGCAGTAAGACTTATGTGATCTCAGGAATGAGCCTGAGTCTAAGCAGTAAACTAAGTTATGAAAAGATCATACCCAATTCAAAGTACTAGCAGCTTTATAAACTTACCACAAAGAATTTCTTTGCTTCTATTTAAGCATTTATTACTTAAATTAAATTTGAGTGCATTATTTGCTTCTAAACGTTCCATCATACTCCAGATTACTTTTTTGAATAATTCTGTTGTTGCTTCATTCTCATATTGCTTTATTATTTTACTCTAAATGTTGCACTTATGAATGAAAGGTACATTCAAAGGTACGGAAATTTGCAACTGTAAATCTACAATTTACATTGTGGTATTCTCATCATAAAGATATAAAGATATTTTTAATCTGTTCATATAAGTTTATGTATCTTCAAGAGAAGAATCAAGAAGCAAAATTTAGGAAGGACAATTTAATGTCTCTTAACATCATAAATCCCCTGATTTAAACTCCTCTGAACACACATTTTCAGCTACACTTGTAATTAAACTAAGATTCTAACTACTACCAATTTAATTACCCAAGTCATCACATATTTTTTCTTAGACAGAATTAGCTTCTGGTTTTGTTTTAGCTTAAAATTATCATTTTGTATGACTTACAGTCTCCAGTGAGAAGGCAAAGTAAAAATTAAACCAACTCTTTAATATTACATAAACTGGTGAAATAAAAACAAAAAAAAAAAAAAAAAAAAAGACTGCTATTTAACAAATACAGCTGACTGAGAACCAAGGCAAGTGCCAGGGCCCTGACGGCACCACCAGCCCTGACTGTCCCTGTCCGCCCCTGCAAAGGCAGCCCGCAGACCAGGACCACATGTCAGCCCTCAGGGCCATCAGCCCCTGTCCCATCGACTCTGCAGAAGGGCCGGTTTTTCAGCTCCTCACAGTCCTGCTCTGACCAGCCATGGGGCCCTCCCAGCCAGGCCCATCCACATTCAGGCACAGCCTCAACCTGTTCCTATCCTCCAGAGAGGTGCCTAACGCCCAGGGCTGGGGCTGTACCGGTGGTCCCACCTGTCCTGCTCCTGGCTGGGGCATGAGATGGGCCCTGGCTCAATTTTGCCTCAGAGAATCACAAAAAAAATCATACAATGTCTTAATCAACTGTAGTACCAAGAATATATATCTCTACAGTAGGCCTGTGTGCTACATCTTCTACCATACGTTTGTAGCATTATTTCCTGCTTTGCATTTTAAATTTCGTCTTTCCCCAAATGGTACAGTTGGAGGAGATTCAATTCACGGAATTTAAGCATCTAAGTATTGGCTATATGAGTCTAATATATTCATTGTATGCTTTCTTTCCAAGTCAATAGATGGAAATACACACCTTGACAGGGTAAATCCCATGGTCTGAGACAGGCCCCAAAAAGGTATTCACTTATATCCATGAATTGAGGAATCTGAGGCAATGAGGTAAGACTTACACATGTCATTTTTAGTCTTTTAGACTTTTAAGGTTAGATGAGCTTAGTTTTCACCCAACAGATGCAATCTCAATCATTTCTGCACATGCTTTGAGCATGTAAAATTTCGCATCGTATTTAGCTCTGTGCAAACTGAGCATTTACATTACGAACACAGTGTTAACTTCTATTTCTCACACTTTAAAATTTACATCTGCATCAACACTTGTTAATTCTGAAAAGCACATACCCTTTTGTGAGCTCTGAACATAACCATGTAAGAATATCTATCAGTGTCCTTCAAAGGATATCTTTCCGCAGTGCTAATTGCTAAACTGAGCTTGCAACTGAAAGATGTTTCAAATACATGAGAATAACCACTTCATGCTTAGAAAATTAATTGACGTGTGTCCTTTTTTTCTTTTTCCCTCATTGTTCCACATAGAATCATATTTGACTTGAGTACAGATAAGAAAAATGTTCCATATCCAAAAATATAATTCTAAAAGTTTGGGAACGCAGAACTCTAATGGCAGTACTTGTAATATAGCAACTGTTATACAGGTACATAGGCAAGTGTATGCTGACCTGACATGCATGCACAGCAAGGAATGGTGGCAAGGGAAGCCTGCAGCTCAGAGGTGCTTGTTACAGTAAGGATCCATCCAGGGCACAGTCAAGCTCTATCTACAGTGGGACACAACAGCTGGGACTCCATATGCAAGGTGCAAGTACTCAGCCCGGTCCAGCCGAGACAGCTCTGTTGAGCAAATAGGAACGACAGGAAGAGCAGAGCCCTCTACTGTGTGTGATAACAATGGGAACGACAAAGGGGTAGCGAGGAGGGAGTTGGGATAGAATTTCACACAAATCAGGCTTGAAATCCCGTAATTCATGTGCATTTGTTTGTTATGTTATTTCCTACATTTCTTCCAACCTGTTCAACTCAATGGAATATTGGTATAAAACAATCACCTTTCTGCTCTCTGTGTCTTTTCCAGTGAAAAGCATTCCTGTGCTGGTGACAGTGCGGTCACTCTTATGGGAACTGACAATGATTTCAAAGTATGAAGTCACATCATTGCGCTTGTGTTAATTAAATGTTTTGATGTTTCGGGTGACCTTTTCTCATTTTTGATGTTATGTGAATACGAACAAAGACGAAACTAAGGAGCGTGTCTTAAATGCTTAAATATTTTACTGAAAAGAGGAAAAGATATCATGAAAAATATCAAGTAAGTCATTTCCAGAATATAAGCACATAAGCCTGTCTTTAGAATACTTCTTATGCCTGTAGATTGGGAAAGGTGTAGAAATGTTTTCACATAGATCCCACAGAAAGCTACTATTATAATCACTTTCACAATTTCTTTTTTACAACCTTCATTAGCAATACTTTTGTAAATAATAAATTATTGAGACTTTTTCCTCTGTTGTGACCTAATTTTATAACGCAACCAAACTTAAAACCTAATTTGCAGACATATACTGTGCTTCCATATATCTTCCTTTGTATAAGAAAGATTTAATTTTTAAAGACAGAAAGGGGATAACACTGTTCTGTGAATAATTTGTCATCTCAAGTCCCCAAGCCTTACCTCTGCAAGTCTGAAAAAGCAAGGGATTCTTGTGAGCTCACAACTTTATCTGGAGGATCAATTATTGCTAACCACCATTAATCATAAAAATCACACATCAGAGTCACAATCTTCTCATAAAATCAGCTTCTAGTCACTAGGTTTACCTACTGACCTATTATTAATAAAAGGCCTTACTTATTTACCTTTTGAATTCTCAATGTTGATCATGCATTTGAGCCATATTTGCAAATGGAAATTGTCTGACCCATTAACTCATACTTCGGCTTCCAACTGCTATTTTGATGATCTGTTGCGATAAGTTCAGTCATGGAACATTTTTCCCCAAGAAAGAAAACCGAACAGCTATTTGTTCAACAGATACACAGTGATTATTCCCTTGCCCTGTCTATAGGTATCAGAACTTTTCTCAGTAAGCATAGCATGCATTTGCCACAAATCTATTTCAAAAAGCTACAAGTAGCATTCAGCCTGTTAAACACACTGAAACATCTGATGATTTATTTTGTGTAAATATACTGTTCACCGCACTCAAGAGTACCCAAATATCTTGCGCAGGCCACCTTACAAATGGTGTAAGAAATAACATACCCAGTAAAACAAACCAAAAAAAAAAGTAAAGTAAAAAATTACACTGGTTTCTTTCCTTGTAGTCATGCCACTTGGATAACATCAGTTTGCAGATATTTTTCTGTGTAGTAACCTAGATAAGTAGGTAAAACAAATACATGCCTGAGTGTTTCAATAATACAGATTTCTTTGGAAAAAAATACAAAATAAGATATTTTCAAAAGGAGGTATTTTCAAAAGCAGGAAGTACTGAATTCTGTCCTTTCAAAGTCAACAGGCATGTATTTAGACTGAAATGCTCAGCTCTGCAATTGGGCAATGCTAAACCAGAGAGCACGACAAGCAATACTTCCATGTTGTTTACGCACCCAGAGGTGAGCATGGTGAAGTTCCTTCCTGTAAATCCTTAAAAATCTCTCTAAAGCTACAAAAGGTGGGACAGTACCTCAGATCAAGCAAACTGGCATAGCAACGATTAAGTCAATGGTCCTTACATATACTCATATTAGAAAAAAAATGGCTGTGTACACAAAATGTAATACTATGTTAAAAAGATTGTATGACAGTAAAGAACACATTTAAGCACCCCTTTTTCAAAGCTTTATTTACTATAAGAAATCCTTGTTTTTCAAAAAATAAAAATTTCAAAATTGAAATACCATTTTCTCCTGATTAATACCCCCATCAAACAGTACTATGTTAATTTTTTTTCTTTTCTTGATTAGCTTCTGACAGCTGCAGTCAACAAAAAGACTTATGCATTTTTTTTTGCTATCAAAAACACTGCTGAAGCTAATATTTAAGAAATTTTCATGAAATTTTCATGAAAGCTTGATTGTCAGGACACAATACGTTTCCTGTTCTGACCAGACGTCAGAGATGTTAGTTGCCCAACCCGATGGGTTCCATTTTTGTTTGTATTCACTTGATTTCAAAATCATTCAAAGATCAAAAAGTGGTTTTGCTCTTATGAAGTACTTCTGCAAAAATTTTGCAAAGGGACTGCGATGGAGCTGGGAAAGGATCACATTTTGACTACCTGCAGCAAATAAAGCATCTCAGATCACAGAAAATTCTGGTAGGCTGGCTCTCTCACATTGCACACAATTCTGGCCTTCACTGTGCTGCTACTCACTGTTATTTTTTTTTTAAATTATGCTTTAAAGCCAAATGTAATGGACCACATTAGCTATTTTCTACTAGGGTCTTTCTTTTAATCTTTACAACATAAAGTACTAGCAGGAATATCAACCTGCTATTTCATTTTAGAACCTGCTTCCTTGCTTGCTTTTTGCATATTTTAAACAATATTTAAACCAGACTTGAACAAGTACTGTTTAGTCACATCAGCATTCAAACCCTGAATTATACTGAGCTGCACAATGCCAGCATGCCACTGCTTGTTATTTTTGGCAATTTTCTCTCTATACTGCACTGCTATGTGACAAACTGTTGACAGCGTCTGTCAGAAGGGGGGAAATTTTCTAAAAAGAAATTCAGTATTGTCCAAGAGACTAAGACTTCAGAGCAACCGTGCAATAGGAGCAGGAATAAAAAGATGACTCCCTTCTTTTCATGCAAGTATTGGCTTTTGTTAACTTAAAGTAAATTTTACAGAAACAACATATTTACTTTTTTTTTTTTTAAATGCTTCTTAATTAACAGAAGTTACTCCTACAGTTTCTTCATAACATCAAAGAGCCAGAAAATCAGCAAGTCTAAGGCTCCTAACATAACCCGGCAGTTTGTTGTTTTTTTTTTTTTTTAAGTTCAGGTACACCAGAGCTGCTCTGAGCTGCTTTTTCGGAGACTAAACACCTGCCGCCATGTAAGCCTTCGTAATGAAAATCTCATTGCAGGGATCTGGGCTGAGAGGAGCTCTTCACTCTCAGTACACTAGGTTTGTAGCTCAATCAGCTCAATTCATGAAAGGTTTTCTCATCTTTTATTCAAAAAGTAGTTGAAATCTCTAAAGCAAACTCTGTTCTCTCAAATTCTCACCTTCATGCTGGCACTGGCCTTTGATGATGATCAGTACCTTTGAGAAGGCAAGTGAGAGGTCAGGAGGCTTTCAGCATGTGGTAGAGACTTTGTAAGAGACAAGATTGTCTTCTCAGGGAAAATCCAACTATCCCTGAATAAAAGTCAACACAAGGCAAAAATAACTATAGAGGAATTTCATTTGCCAGTTACTGAAGGGCAAGTCTTCAAAAGTTTGCAATTTCTGAATGTCAGAATTAAGCACGTTCAATACAGAAAACGCTAAAAGATTTCCAAGTGAAATTAAACCAAAGTTCATACAGCCGTTTTCCAGCTGATGGCTTGATAATAGAAGTATATTGTAAAGCCCAAGTGCTGAGAATCAGATTTGGAGAGTAATTATTTCTTCTTCTACCTCTTAAAATTTGAATTAAGGAAACTGTCCTCCTATAATTATGAGAATGATAAACAGAAAGAACAGTTTCAGCATTTCATGTTGCGATAAATTTCCATCTCACTTGTATTTTACCAAGTGAGGCTGTTACGCAGACTATTTAACATAGAACGGGTCACTATAGAACCAAGAAAGATGTGTCCAACTGCCAGAGAACACACAGAGCTTTCAATCTCTTTAATTACAAAACTAGTGTTCAAGGATGTTAAAATGCAATTTTTAAAGGTTATTTTCTATCCACAGTAGAGGAAAATCAATATGCCAAGCTTGAAAAAAATCTGACAGAAAAACCAAGAAGCACACATGTAGGTCTTACTCTCTCACTCAGACATGCATAAACATGCACAAAATTACTACTGGAGAAAGGAGAATGGCAAACAATATCCAGTGACCCAGAAATAGCAATGCTTTTCTTTCTAGTTTTGCTTTTCTTTTTTCCTCGGGATATGACGTCATTCTGTATAAACAGTACATAAAAAATGCTATTCCTTTAATCTGTGCAGCATTTATAAGATTTCAACATGAGCCTTTCACTGAGAGCTTAGACAAATATTTAAATTGCTACATAAATGACTCAGACTATAAGGCAAGCCCAAGCTACTCTAAAAATAAATGTTCATGGACAATAAGCCCATCCAAGCAAAAGAGAATTTTAAAAAGCCATGGAATATATTATGTCTCAAAGAATAGTACAGACATATCTGGATGAATGGCTATGATTTTCTCTTTTTTTTCATAGGGATTTATGACAGAAACCCATTTCCAAAACACTAAAGAACGAAGCAATCGTCTACAAGTGACCTGCACTCTCGTAATGGAGCTGAAATCTTAACTGTTACCTAATTCTAGTATTTTTCTTCCTCCTTTGCAGTAGCAGTACATGTATGCATATTTTACTGCTCTCTGTGAGGGAACATGGCACAGTTCCACTTGTGAAATGAGGACAGTTTTGCATTTCACCTTAATCAGATCAAATTAGGGCAGGTGGTAACCCTGCAGGCAACATAATTATGAAAAATGCCTGTGTTCTCTACAAACTGTCCTTCCAGTCTTGAGGTCTAATAGGACATCATAGTACAATCTTCTTACATTTTACTGGCAGCTCAGAACACAGAAGCCCACAGAGGGGGGACTTCATACTGCTCTTGGTTTTTCTCTGTGCAAATCCAGACAAATACTACATATGTTCTCCAATATTTACTCTAACATAAGAGGCAGAGCGTTCCTAGGAGTGCAAAAGCTGGTGTGGGATGAAAACTAAAGTTAAATAGAGAAGAAAAGAAATTAAGTCTCTCTCTAGTCAGGTCTAATTCTATAACAACATTGTGTGAGACAGGCTAATCCTGCATTACAAACAGTGATTCGTGTCTCTACTATAAAAAAACCTGCCAGGCAGACATAAATGCAAGAGATCATACTGTCTGTTCATCTAACAGAAAAAAATTGGAAAGACCTGAGAGGTTCCCAAAAGATGGAGAGTTAAGGATTTTTCTGATTTTATATTGATATACCGGCTGTATTCTTGAATAGACCACTCGTGATGAATAGCTGGTGACACACATTTGAAATAAGCTGAAAATTTAATGCAAAATTCTACTCTACATTAAAAGGATAATACAGCCAGGTTCATTTAGAATATTACTCCTCTGAAGACACCCCAAGCACTACAATAACAAATGTTATATCAAAGATGCACTCAGCAACAAATGCAATATGAGTCTCTGCGAGGCAATTTTTCAGTATGTCAGAATTATAATATCACTCCATGGAAACAAATTAAGCAGCACAAGCTTGGCTGTTGGGATCACTTTATTAGCAATGCGGTGTCTTCTCATAAAGAATGCTTCACTTTGGATCTGTCAATGAACATCAAAGATGGCCTATCTGTTTTTATGGTGCGTGACTTATTATTCACCTATACATAAGCAAAACAATTTAACATCCGGCTCTCTTTCTGTAATACTTCAAAAATAATATTAAGAATAGCAAAACAATTCCTGATCACTTTTACTGTACAGATGAAGTCCAGTCTTTTTTTTTTTTTAAATTAAGAGGGATAAACACTTCAGTCAGGAGGGATAAAACTGGTACACTACTACCAATGAAGCAATATCGAACAATTTCTACCTGGTGGAGGAATATCTATTTTTACACACCCACAGATTTCTGCAAAATAGTGAAAAATATCCTGCTCTGGTTAGTCATCATGCTGACAATTTTGTCCTTTGTGCATGAGAGAGAAAACACAGCCCCTGCTAGGTGGATAGGCCCTTCTAATGGGTTAGAGAAGGATGCTGTGCTTGCACTGTGGCCATAAATTTCCGAGGCTGTTACAATTTACCCCAAGCTCAGTGGCTGCACTGGACCAGAAATGCAGGGGGAAACGGGTATGTTTTTCTATGTGCAGGGCAGGAGAGAACCCCCATGGCTCAGCATTATGCCATCAGACTCATCGGTACACTGAAGTGAATTAGTGCAAGCAATTTCATGAGATTACGCTAGCAATTTAGTGCAGAACAGCTGCCACACAACACTAGAGGATATTCCTTCCAGTCTTTACTTACATGGCCACAAATAACTTCTGAGTTAATCCAGATGAACATCATACATCTTTTATCTTTACCACCTTACAAAGAGATATGCTATGCCTTGTAATTAGTTGGTCTTGTCTAACAGGTTTTTCAAACTCACAATAATTCTATTATCACAAGTTCAATATATCTTCATTAAATTAGACACTGTGTACGACACTTTCTTCTAATACTTGAATTACTTCCCATATCTAGAGCATACACATTTTTTCCCTCAGCTACACTTCTTTTCTGTATTCTTTCAACAGTGCAGTGTTTGTAAGCTGTGAGCCTGAAGTCAGAATAGACAGGCACGGGAGCAAATCTCCAACTTTACTAACTGCATATATGAAACCCCACAGGGTACAGAGTCCAAATGAAGAGGGTTTGAGGTGGGGGGGGGTGGGGGAGGATATGGTTTCCTCCCTCACCTCCTGCCTTGGGTACGGGTATTGCTGTATAAATAATTTCCAATAAGGAAAAACAGAAATCTTTTTGAAAATTTATACCTGGTGAGATCCTAGAATCACATAGCTTGGCACTTTGAACGCTGAGGCAGACACTAGAAATTAGGACTGGAATGTGTCTGACCTTGATGTTAACATTTAAGCAAGCTGACAAGCCAAGTCAGAACTAGTGTCCCCCAGGAATCCTGTCTTCCTCCCACACACACAGTCTCTCCCTTGCCCAGGCACAGAGAGCTTAGCTACAAGTGTTCTCTGAATATATTTCCTTTTGCAAAATGGAAAGTCACGTTATTGAAACTAACCATAGTTCAGGTGGCTTTTTCTCATGACATTAAAATGCTCACTTGACTTTGCTTCATTTCAGCAGATCACTGAGTTGCAGTTGTAAAAAATAACACTAGGTACACTTACCTTTTGACACCGTGTTAACTATTTTTTCTGTGGAGTACTTCTAAGCAGTCATTTATATGTTAAGTATTGAACTCTGTATCACTTCTGCCTTTTAATATTACATTGCTTGCTATGTATTTTCCACTTATGTCTGTTATGTCATGGATCAGAAATTCATTCCTCCTATTTCAGTCTGGCTCCAGAATACCATCATGCATGAAATTTCAAAGACACTTTTTTTCCTGACAGAATTATTGGATATACAGCTATAAAAGCATACATAAAAGCTAAAAGCCCTTAGAATTATTTGGACGGGAAACAAAACATCCCTTAAGCATCAAATCAGTTGGAAATTCTTCATACTGCTCTTCTGTACCAATTCCTGCAGGATTTGCTTTCTATTGTAGCTTAGCTCCTGTTCGCTACAGGAAAAAGATCATCAACTATGATAAATGATTTTGTACGACAGGATTTAGACTCAGGCTACAGAAAACTATATCTAACGAGATTATCTGACTCTTTTTTAAGGATCAATAATCTATTTATAGGCAGGGGCCTCAAAGGTTAATTTCTAGTGCTTTTCTCCAGTACTTGAATGACTTGTGGGAAACACACAATCAGAACTGGCTAATCCACCTCAGTTTGTTTAAAAAAAATTGTCAGATTAACAAATCAATGATACTTACACACTACAAAATTGGTTTCCACTTAAAAGCTGACTGGATGTACACAGTTTACATGCAGCATAAATCCTGTTTTCATGTCACTTAGCAGGGATTTCGGGCAAAGTGATTCTCCCCTCTCTTGTCAGACACAAACTGGCCAGCAGAAAGCCTATGGCAGCTTGATGGATGTCTAGTGAGGGAAATAGGGGAGGAGGAAAAAAAGAGCAAAATGGGATTTTTGATGTTTGGCTACAGATTGCTGTCACTGATCATTCTCCTATCTCTGCTTCTATAGCTAACTGCAACTTTCCATTTCGAGAGCTTGTCTCTGCTTTTACTGGTCATGCCAAGAAGTATGCATCACCTAACTTGTGACACATCGATGCTACATTCATGCAGCAACCCACTGCTGGGGTTGCATGAATGTAGCATCAACGGGTGCTACATTCAGGTTTTTTCACTCATTTCCCCATTTTAACTCTGCTGACTCTTGTTGCAGTTACTATAAAAGAGTCAACAGTGTGGCAGTCGTCAAGCAGCCCAGCGGTTGTCAAGTAGTCCGTGGCATTGAATGCAGAAGTTAACTACGCTGCAACAAACTCTCTGGCATGTGTATGCACATCTCCTTTCTCCCTCTCTTTTCCCCTTTCTCTCTCTGTATTTATTGTTCTCCTTTGAAGGTTGTGAAGCATTATCTAGTTTTATTTTTTGTTACTTTTGGAATTTGATGGAGAGTGGGCTGCAGGAACACAGCTCACTTGAGATCATTACGACTATATCCTCCTTCATTGGGACAGGAACAAATCAAGGTAGCAAACACCCGAAAGGTACAATATTTTTTTTGTGTAGTAGCCACTGAATTAGACGACTTGTGATATAAAACTGATTCAGGTGACAGGTGCTTAATCGACGGAATCTCCAACAACTCTAAGAATAGTTTCCTAACTTCTTTCTATGCCTGGAAAATACGATCTGAAGACAAACGTAAATATCTGCAATAAAAAAAAAACAACACACCACAGTGTCAGTTTGCATTTTTTTTCAGTCTTGTATCTGAACTGAGGGTTAATACTAACATTTAAAGACAGACAGTGCATAATCCAAGAGGACATGCGACATTTGTATGGTTCAGGCTAATGCTGTGTCTTTGTTGTTCAGCAGGCTTTCAGGTAGGAAAGTAAGCTAATGTCAATGACTATCTCAATATTAAATAGATAAATAAATAAATAGATACAAAGGAAAACATGATAGAAGTGGCTGAAATAAGTGGCATGTACACAGTACGGTAAACAATCCTGCCAAGCACCGTTCTAATTTGTCCCAATCTACCACAACCAATTACTCCTGCCTCAGAGACTTCTTATCTTAGATTTTCCAAGCCAGCTAGCCTCTATTTCTTGATAAAAGACAGAGCAGTATTTCAGAAAATTGCACATTAGATAAAGAAGAAACCTAGAGTTAGAAATAATTGCCTGAGTTTTTTTTTTCCCCAGCTGAGCCAAGCCTCCATCCAAATAGTTGAAAAGCTGACTACCTTCAAAGTTATGTCTCAGTAATCCGTCTGTATTGGCCACAAAATAATAGGCTTGACAACACTGTAGAACTGTTGCTCTTAGCATTACTGTCTGCAGGAAGAAGCTGGGAAAATAATCTTCGAGAGGTCAGCAAGAGTAAAAACGGACTGGGTTGAATTGTGCTCTCCACAATACTGGCTGGACATAACGCACGCTTGTGACACAAATTCAACACCGAGCTCCACAATGCGCAAAAGGTAGAAAATCATCCAGCCCTGCTTCTCTTTCCTTCCTCTCCCTCCTCATTTCCCTTCTGAGAAAGTAAAGTTATCTTTGGTTTGGGAAAACTATAGCTCACAGTTTACTGCTCTAAGTACTACAGAATAATGTGCTGAACCTAACAAAAAATCCATCTCTCTCAGTATCCTGCCTCTGGCACAAGCCCATAACAGATGCTATGAGAAACAAGGAAAGAGTTAAATATGTTTGTATACGCCATCCTTATCTACTGACTGCAGTTTAGGGGCATTCTGTGATAGAGGACGCAATCAGATCACCTTCTTCCCTCGCCCCTCTTGGGAATTGGGAATTCTCCACTAATGTATCTAGACACTCTGGGAACCCTGAATATTCTTGTTCTCTACAGTATCCTCAAGAAAAACCTTCCCAAATTTTATTTTGCAGTGGATGAACTTTCTCTGTTTGCTTTATAGATACCTGCTGCCTCCTAGCTGTATGGCTGTCTCCAGTTCTCACATAGTAACAATGGACAAACCTCTATTAAGCTTTTCCATTCCTCCCATGATTTTAGAAAATTCCATTACATGTTGATTCAAATGTCTCTTCTCAAAACAGAAAAATAAGCATCTCATCACACTATTCCATATCTCCAATCATCTTTAGTGCTCTACATTCAAACAACAGTTAGCACTTTCTTTTTCAGAAGCAATAACCAAAACTGCACGTGGTATGCGCAGAGCAGGGTGCACTCTTCATTTACCACAGAGAAGCAACATTTTGTCATTTCTAATAGTTCCTAAGATCTCAATTGCCCTTTTGACTTTCACTTAGTGCTCAGACGACCTTTTCAGTGAACCATCTGAACAGGATGCCAAGTAAATGAGGCAGCAGACAAAAGACCGGTACCATCCTGCTTGTTTTTGCCCTTGTACGCGCCAAATGATGCCACCCCTTCTCCTTCTGAAGCCTTACTGGGAAGCATGTTCGAAAATACTAGCAGTGTCACGCTGGCAGTCAGCTCTGCAAACAAAATCAGTTTGTTACTCCATCCTAGCACCAGAGCAATGCTGCAGCAGCACTGAGGCCAACTCCAGGCCACGGCCACGTACACCATTAACCTGACCTGTCTTCCTGGCTCCACTTCAGCTTGCCCCAGCACTGGGACTTCCCTGGTTATCACAGGGCTATGGGTGACCCTGTGCGGCGTGCTCCATTGGCACGGCGTGGCATGGCGCGATCGGCCTTACTGCCGTCCGAGGATCACTCTGCTTCACCGTGTCCTGCCAGCAGATAGTTGCTAAACAAAACTGCAAAATGGCTTGCCTAGTCTCTAAGGAGTTAAGGATGTGGGAGTTAAGATGTGGTGTGAGGTATGAGGGAAGAAAACAAATGGACAAAAATCTGATAATTCTCAAATAACACATGAAAATGAACAACAAAAAGCTTTTATCTGAAATTTGAAATCAAGGAATAAAAAAATCAGGATAGCAAACAAAGAGCAAGAACAAAGAAAACTACCACCAGCCTCCCCCTTTTCATCTTCTAAAGGACAAATATTTCTCAAAGACCACTGTATGTACTCTGTAATAAGTAGCTTTGTAATTTTCATTATAAAGATCATGCAATAACGGAAAATTACAAGGATCATTTTATTTTCTGACACATGAAATGGCACAGGATTGGAAATACAACACTAGACAATGACTGATGTTCAGTGGAATTTCTCCACTGTCCCCAGAGCATGTTATTAAAGAATGTAAGCAAAGTGTAGGGTAATTAACCCTTAACTACACAATTTTTACAAAGGCACTATATTCTGCTGTATATTGTGTATGATATTGTCAGCTTCTCATCAAATCAAAAAGAAATGGTAACAGAAAGCACTGTTGCATATGTGCCTTATGACTGGAATTTGCATACTACGAAGAATGATTTCTCTAAACCCTAGATGTGAAAACCTGGAGTTTCAAAAAGAGGACAATGTTCCTCACAATCTGACCTGTGCGCACAGTACAACACGATGTTTATGTAGAGCCTGTACTGAACTCAGGCAGAAAATTCCTGAGGATGAGACAAGCCATCTGGTGCCCTCAGTTTTCTTGTCTGTGCTAGGAGAAACAAGGACCTAAAACCTAGACAGCATCTGACCCATGAAATCTCCAATTGCAGCTTCATCTTTCATCTGCAGGTCCCTCTACAGGTTTGGTTTGAGATTTTTTTCTTCACCTCTGGTAGCTTAAAAATCCTGCTTATGTAAAGCATGCTGCATCTAGCTGTGCAAAGGTGACAGAACATTTATTTTTATTTATGTTACAGCTGAGGTGAAAGTACCCCTTGTCCTAATAACCCCATTGTGCTAAACAGTGGATGTCAAATGAAACAGATGAAATAGTCATTTGTAAGTCTACCAGAGGATGGCATGTGCAATGGTGATACAGAATCTATGGCAGATTCCCCAAGGGAAGGGGCTAAAGAACTAGAAGAAAACTGCACGTTTTTCTGTGCTATGGATATAATGGCCAACACAAAACTGGGATTTTAATTGTCTCTCCACATCAGAAGCTGTGAGTTTGGCCTCACTTAGTGATCTTACATATAGAAATATTATGCTGCCAAAGATAATTCTCTAGCTACTCTTTACAAACAGAAAACCATAACTCCCATGTCTTGAATTTACAGAATATAGAAAAATAGTCTGTAGCAGACTCAAATCTATGTTTGACAATGACAAGGCAATGCTGCCATGCAATCACCTTGGGAACCTCCACTGAAGGCAACGACAACTGCAAGTTACAACATCTGGCTCTGAATCCTCACTTTATGATCTTGTGGAGAAAGAAGAAGAGTCATAGCTACATGACAAACCATCAGTTTCATATTTTCTGATTTTTCTCTCAAAGTCTTAGCAATATTTAAATATGCCTCACTTACATTAACGCACGTATTCTATAAGATTAAAAAAAATATACAAAATCTGGCTCCCACAAAGTCTTTATGGAAAATGTTAATATACATTTTATTCAAGAGATTGAAGTCTTCACAGACATTTCAGTGTTCTGCACAACAGGAGGCTTAGGCAGGAAAAAAAAAGAAAGCAAGCAAAATAATAATAATAAAAAAGCTTTTTGTGTGCTCAAAAGACCAGAACAGTTGAAATTAGCAATTTCAGTGTGCTAGGTACAGCCTCTTTCTTCTTCTTTAATTAACCTGGCTTATTTACTTGGCTTGCTGGGAAAGAAGTTATTAGAGCCCACACGTTACTGGCTCTGAAGCCTGCACAAAAAGCCAGAAGATGCCATTTAAGTAACAGCTCTTATATCATTCTTCTGCTTTAATAATACAACTATTTTTAAAACAAACTTTTGGGCCTATTTTTAAAGTAAATTTCACTAATAAACTGCTTTATTGGCAGGATGCAATCTGCAGTTTATTCAGTCTGTTCTCATGTGATAGGATGAGTTTGAGTTGAGTGCTCAGAAACAAATTCTCTGTATTTTGAAAGGAGTAGGGCTTAGCTGGGCAAAAGGATAGATCAAATAACCAGCAGCCTAAATAATTTTTTAGCTAGTGAACAAAGAAGAGCAAATGAGGATAGGTTCTCCAGGAAATCTGAAAGTGGGTATACAGAAGAGGAGACAGCGACTGCGGCACACAGAACAAATACAGAACACTGAAGACACTCAGCACTAGCAGAGTTATTTTTCACATCTGATTTTCTTTAACTTGCAAGCTCTCGGGGCCAGACCCATTAGCACACTGACCACGATGCCTCAACCCAGGCACTGCACTGCATTTGCAGGACTGTGGCCTGACAAATGAGGCCAGGAAAGGGATGAGTTGCACTGAGGTAGCTGACAGCATCTCACTGATTCAAGGAGAGGTGCAGAACAAGGGGGCTGTGCTGAGATACATCTGTAATCAGAGACACCTCTCTGAGATGGTTATATTGATACAGCACGTGGGCGATGTCCAAAGACAGAAGAGCTGAATGCACATCTCCCAGGAGAAAGCGGCCCCACGGCAGGGAAGAATATTGCCGGTCACTTTGCATGTAGAGTGTTATACTCCCTAGTGGGAACAGATACATGGACAGAACTAGAAACAGATAAAAATTTAACAAAGAAATGGTGACCAGCATGAGAGTGACAAAAGGAGCCCCCTGCCAAAAATGCTATACACACTAGTTGATGAAGAAGCATGAAGCCACTGAAAAATCATTAGAGCACATACAAATGAGCTCTACCTGCATTTGTGTTAAACTGTGTGGCCATGAGCTATACTGCAGAATGACCTTGGGAAGATCAAAAGGAGCTGGACGCTCTGTGAGCAGACACAGAGATGGCAGTTCAAGGGCTACTGCCGCTAGTCCTTTTCAAGAAGTGTCAAAGATCAGATAAAGATGGATACGATCTAGAGGTAAGTACAGGTAATGCTGACACGGAGATAATTAGTTTTCGCAACCATGCAATGATGTTCCATGAATGGAACTTCCTAAACTTCATCTCAGGGTAGTTAAAGAAGCGGGCAAAGCAAACTCACGTGTTCTTGCAGTTTCCTTTGAGAACACAGGCAAAACAGGTTTGTCTTAGTAAAATCAGAGAGAAATGTCCTCAAGTCCTTGACTTACAAGAAATAATAACAAATTTAAATAGCCAGATTGACAGTATGCTCAATGTTGGCAAGATCCTTGCCCCTAAGAAGAATTTTGGGCCGACCTATCACTCAAGATCCTCTGTGAAATCCAACTGACAGCAATAGCTGCAGGGTCTGCGTTCAGTGTTTTTCATTTCTCCATATTTCACATGCAATTTTTCCAACAGTGACATATATTAACATTCGCGCACTATATAAGAACTCAGGAGGAATCTGAATGAAGAGAGACACAGCATGGAAGTGGTATTAAAAGGTATAATTTTTGCCCCTTCCATCCCTAACTTCTAGAGTCTAGCTTATGGCACGATTTGTAGCAGCCTAAGGAGTATTTTCATTAGTGCCAACTGCAGTATTTTAAAGATGTTTTGGCATTGAGAGACTACTAAGCATGTGTAGTCATTTAACTCCAGCCAGCAACTAAACACCACTCAGCTGCTCACTCACTCCTCCCTGCTATGCTGGTGGGATGGTGAGGAGAATCAAACCCAAGTAAAACTCATGGGTTGAGATAAGAACAGTTTAATAATTAAAATAACTACAATAATAATAATAATAGTAATAATAATAATATAGTAACAGAAGATAACACAGAGGGAAATAAAACCCAAGAAGGACGAGTGATGGGCAATGCAATTGTTCACCACCGACTGACTGGCCAGTTCTGCCCCCTAGTTTACATACTGGACATGATGTCATATGGTATAGAATATTCCTTTGGCCAGTTTGGGTCAGCTGTCCTGGCTATGTCCTCTCCCAACCTCTTGTGCCTCTTCAGTCTTCTCACTGGCAGGGCAGTATGAGAAGCTGAAAAGTCCCTGACTTAGTATTGCAACACTTGTTGCTAAGTAGTGTTTAACAACCTTTTTCTTATACTAAATCCAAAACACAGCACTATACCAGCTACTAGGAAGAAAATTAACTCTATCTCATCCAAAACCAGGACAACGTGCCTTAAACAGGCCGTCCTTTTCTAATCATCCCTCTCTAGATTCTCTAATGGAAGTTCCATAGCTCTGTGTCACCAGTCAGGAAGGGAAATCTCAGCTGACTGCTTGATGTCACCTCAATTTTGCAGTTTGATGAGAGCCTGGACATGCTCCATGACAGCATGTCAACATTTAAGAGGGTAAAAACACTGCTGTTGTAGAAGGTAAATAGGTATTATAAACCACAAATGTGAGTGAAACAGTATTTATCCATCTCTTCTCTATACAAAGCATGTAAGTTTACCGATCTCTGAGAAAATCACTTCATCAGCCTCTGCAGAAAAGAATGCGCAAACATTTCTTCATAGGTCTAAATTCCCTTTCATGTTTATCATATACGACTTTTTAGTGGAATCATGTTTGTGTTCCTGTAAGGTAATACATTAATAAACTTATCACAGAGTATCAGGCGCTGGAAGGGACCTCGAAAGATCATCGAGTCCAACCTCCCTGCCACAGCAGGAACCTAGAGCAGATCATGTAGGAACGCGTCCTAGGCGGGTTTTGAACGTCTCCAGAGAAGGAGACTCCACAACCCCTCTGGGCCAACCTGTTCCAATGCTGTCACCCTCACTGTGAAAAAGTGTTTCCTTGTGTTTAAATGGAACCTCCTATGCTCCCGTTTGCACCCGCTGTCCCTTGTCCTGTCATTGGGTGCCACTGAGAAGAGCCTGGCCCCGTCCTCCTGACACTCGCCCTTTACATATCTATGCACATCAATGAGGTCACCCCTCAGTCTCCTCTCCTCCAAGCTAACGAGACCAGACTCCCTCAGCCTCTCCTCATAAGGGAGATGCTCAACTCCCTTCATAAGCTTAGCGGCTCTGCACTGGACTCTCTCCAGCAGTTCCCTGTCCTTCTTGAACTGGGAAATATCACAAAATGTTTTTGGAAGGGCGTAACACTGACCTAGCAGTCAATCAGCAGTGGTAAACTTGTAATGAATTTAAAATAAACGTGTGTTATGAAAACACATACAGTGAAAAGAAAATTGAAGACTGCCCCTCCACAGGAGTAATAAAACCAATTACCATTATACAGCAAGGTAAGTACCCCAAGACTTTGATGAAATAAACCCCTAACTCTTACATCCAGGAGTTTGATTCTAACCAACAGTCCATGGCATATACGTGTAAAAAAGTCCTGGGGGCTGTTGCTGCCTCACAAGAGTTCTGGACAAAAATAAATCAGAACTTTGCCTTATGTGAACAGGGATTTGATATGACCTTCATGTTGCAGACCTGTCAAGCTGTAGCAATGATGAATGCAATCAGACAGCTATTAGACGCTGTTCTAATTTAGACAGTGCAAAACCTATTGAGTAATGTCAAATGAAACAAAGAGCAGGACTGGAGTGTGAAAGGGTTTTAGCTCCCTTTAGGTAAAATTCAAAGGACTTTGTGACATCAAGGCCTTGCTGAGCTGGGCATGAAGGCCTTGGAAGTGATGAGGCAAGAATATTGACCAAATATGGCAGAATCCTGTCACAATCCTCAGAGGAAGCCTGAAATTTCTACAGGGATGCTGTGTTTTTGGAAAGTTTAGAGCAAGGCAGTTAGAATAATTTTCAAAGTTTGCCTTTGTTCCCTTGTCAACAATACCTAGAGAATTAATTCTTAAGCAAGAAATGTGTGAAGGAAAGTATATTTCAATACTGTTTTATCACCTTAGTCAAGACCAAAGCTATGAAAAACACTGGAACAATTTCATGTGCATCAATATCTACCTACATAAGCAGAAAGATGTGGAACTGAAAAATCTCTCCCCTGACCCTAAATTATTTTCAGTATTTTAACACATGGCTGAAAATGCTCCCCAAGCCCCTGCAAACTCCTATCTGGAAAAGTTCAGCATATAACCAAGAATGAAACATCTAAAATGGTTTGAGAGACTACAAGGCTGTTATTGGAACTGTCTTTTCAGCTAGAAATATTCAGTTTCTGTCCTTCACCCTTCTGAATTTACAAGAAAACAGAGGGTGTTGTAACATTGAAAACCAATTTCTTCTATGAGATGTGGTCAGATTTTCAGCCTGTTCCAGGTCAGAGGAAGTCTCCAGGAAAGTCCACATCTAACAGAGGGATTAAATGGAGGTTGGAAATCACTTTAGGGGCAAATTCGGGTTGGGACTTAGGAGTGACTTTATTGTTTCAGAAGCTTATAAGGCTCTCTATAGACAGGTAGGACCAACCTCATTTTCAGAAACCCTAGTCCTTATGGGGAACTTCAACCACCCCAATATCTGTTGGAGTCACAACACAGCAGGGCATAAGCAATCCAGGAGGTTCCTGGAACGCATTGATGGTAACTTCCTTCTCCAAGTGACAGCAAGGAGCCAATGAGGAGAGGCTCTATGCTGGATCTGGTTCTCATCAATAAAGAGCTGGTGAGGAACATGAAGCTCAAGGGCAGCCTTGGCTGCCGTGACCATGAAATGGCAGAGTTCAAGATCCTTAGGGCAGTGAGGAGGGCACATAGCAAGCTCACTATCCTGGACTTCAGGAGAGCAGACTTTCACCTCTTCGTGGATCTGCTTGGTAGAGTACCATGGGATAAAGCCCTGCAGGAAAGAAGGGCCCAAAAATCCTGTTAGTATTCACGGATCGCCTCCTCCAAGCTCAGGAGCGATGGTTCCCAGCAAAGAGGAAGTCAGCCAAAATCACCAGGAGGCCTGCCTGGGTGAACAAGTAGCTCCTGGATAAACTCAAACACAGAAAGGAATCCTACAGAGGGCTGAAGCAAGGACAAGTAGTCTGGGAAGAATACACATAAATTGTCTGAGTATCCAGGCATCAGGTTAGGAAAGCCAAAGCCCTGATAGAATTAAATCTGGCCACAGGCATCAAGGGGAACAAGAAAAAAAACTTCTACGGGTACATCGGTGATAAAAGAAAGACAAGGGAAAATGTGGGCCCTCTCTAAAAGGACATGGGAGACCTGGTTACCCATGACATAGAGAAGACTCATTGACTTTTTTTGCCTCAGTCTTGACCAGCAAGTGCTCCGGCCACATCATCTGAGTTGCAGAAGGCAAAGGCAGGGGCTGGGAGAATGAAGAACCGTCCACTGTAGAAGATCAGGTTCAGGACCCTCTAAGAAATCCGAAGATGTACAAACCCACAGGACCTGATAAGGTGTATGCACAGGTCCTGAAGGACCTGGTGGATGAAGTGGCTAAATCACTATCCATCATATTTGAGAAGTCGTGGCAGTCTGGTGAAGTTCCCACTGATTGGAAAAGGGGAAACATAATCTTCATTTCTAAATAGGGGAAAAATGAAGATCTGGTGAACTATAGGCAAGTCAGTCTCAACTCTGTGCCCGGCAAGATCATGGAGCAGATCCTTCCTGGAAACTATGTTAGGGCACATGAAAAATATGGAGGTGAATGGGGAAAACCAACACGGCTTCACTAAGGGCAAATTGGCCTGATAAAGTTGGTGGCCTTCTTTCTATAACAGGATTACAGTGTTGGTGGATAAAGGAAGAGCAATTGACATACAAGGTCCTACACCTGGGTCAAGGCAATCCCAAGCACAGATACAGGCTGGGTGATGAGCAGATTGAGAGTAGCCCTGCAAAGAAGCACTTGTGGGTGCTGGCACATGAAAAACTAAATATGAGCCAGCAAAGCTGTTCTTGCAGCCCAGAAAGCCAACCATATTCTGGGCTGAATCAAAAGCTGTGTGGCCAGCAGGTCAAAGGAGGTACTGCTCCTCCTCTACTCTGCTCACATGAGACCCCACCTGGAGTACTGCATTCAGTTTTGGGGCTCCCAGTATAAGAAATACATGGACCTGTTGAAGCAGGTGCAGAGGAGGGCCACAAAGGTGATCAGGGGCTGGATCACCTCCGCTATGAAGACAGGCTGAGAGAGTTGGACTTGTGCAGCCTGAAGAGGAGAAAGTTCTGGGGCTACCTTATAGTAGCCTTCCAGTACTTAAAGGAGACCTACAAGAAAGGTAGAGAGGAACTCTACCAGGAAGTGTAGTGATGGCACGAGGGGTAATGGTTTTAAAGTGAAAGAGGGTAGATTTAGATTAGATACTAGAAAGAAATTCTTTATTATCAGGATGGTGAGACACCAGAACAGATTGCTCAGAGAAGCTGCAGATGCCCCCTTCCTGGAAATGTTCATGGATGGGGTTTTGAGCAACCTAGCTTAGTGGAAGATATCCCTGCCCATGGCAGGAGTGTTGGAACTAGAAGATCTTTAAGGTCCATTCTAACCTAAACCATTCTGTGATCATATGATTCTACAAAACATCTGCTAGGATCACCACGAAACCTGTATTGTCCTTGCCCTAAGCAATAACCATTATGCTGGATGGAATAAATAACACAATGCCAAAAGCCTAAAAGAAGATCCAACAACCTATGAGTCCCAAAAGACCAGAAACAGAGGAAACAGGAGTTGCAATCCTGTGAGGATTACCGTCTACTGGTTATGACAGTTCACTGGAGTGTGGAGCAGGTGAAGTATGGCTGCACTGAGCTGATACAGTTGGTAGGCGCACACCTGAAAAGCAGCCGGGCATATTCAGCCCTTCAAAGACAGAATCGGTGTCTGTGGATGAGAGACAACATTGTGAACAAAGAATCTTTTTCATTTGGTCTTGAAAATGCCTGAATGCTCTTTGCAATGTTTGCTAAACATTGTTAAACTAGCCAGAACTCAGGCTTGAATATGGGGAGAGTGAGAATCTGAAAAGAAAAAAATTCCTTTTTTTTTCTCTCAGAAATTACGCCTCAACAAAGGACTAATCTGCCTGAGGACAAGACTACCTAAGGAAGCTTTAGCAGGTCTAACAATGCTAAATCAATATTAGGACTACTAATATTTTGCTGGGCCAAAAATCCCCAAACATAACTTCTGGAAATGAATGAGTATCTTTAGGAAATGTTCTAGGAGACCAAGAAACAGAAACTACTTTTCAGCTGTGAAATGGGCTCAGGTGCTTTTACAGGAAATTAGGTGACACACTGGCTACTTCTGTGCTCTTAGATAAATATGGTGATTATTTATATGGTTAATCTGTCAGAATGGTCCCTGGTGCAATTCTGGCCCTTACACTGTCCTAAAAATTCATGCAGATGCCCTGCTTTGGAAGCTAGAACTCCTCCCTAGCATACACATAGGCTGCTTTTGTGCCAGGCAGCCTTCCTTTTCATTTTCAATTCACTGCTCTAGATACTAAGTCTGTGGAAAAGTCTTCCTCTTTCTTTTCAATACCACATATGAAAAGGTCCTGAATGTTCTACTCCTTTAGTGATTTCCAGCGTCATAATGCAAGAACAGATCTGGACTAGAAAAAGGTCAATTATTCCCTCAGTTGTAATTAGTATGAACTTACTATTTAATTCAGCAAAATCAAAGTTGTTAAAGTTAACTTTAACTTTCCTGTAACTGTAAAGTTAAACTTGTTACAGGTTAAAAAAGTTCTCGTCCTAAAATGGAAGCAGAGTTAGGCCAAAGTGAAGTGATTTTGAAAACCCAGTACAGATGTGGTGCTTATGGCAAATGGTAAATTCCTTTTAATGAAAATTTCAGTCCAAGCCGCAAGTGGAAATATAATTTGCTCTGTCAATTCTTATTAGCGAGATTCTGTACAGCCTCACTTGCTGGGGTGACAATTTCTCAAATTTAGGTTTTGATTTATAGCATGTTCTGAGTATTAAAATACTACTTAAGATTTACAGTAATTGCTAGAGCTGCAGGAAAGAGAAGTAACACAAATCATTTGACGTAATAGGACTTTATGTGTATGAGTTGCTGTATTAGCTTATCACGCAATTGTTTTAATATTCTAACTCAAAGGCTCCTACCAAAGGCATTACCAGCCTTAATAACCATGTGAATTACCGGCAGTTTACAGATTATTCATTTCAGTGGCCGTAAGTTCCCTTTCCTTTGAGACCTTCTGAACTTCAGCTGTAGTAGATTTATAGCTCTACTTCGGAAATCGTTCCTTAAATTCAGTTAGCACTTATTATCTTCCCTTACAAATTGTTAACATTAAGTTGTCTATAGTAGAAGTTTTTTTATTACAGAGAAGAAATTTACAAGTTTAGATTTAATAAGGGTTTCATTTCCACCAGATAGTAAATACGCAGAAGATTCAAGTCTGAGAAGCAGTTTAAATGACTGCTAATTTCCTAAAATAGCCTAAAGATGAACTTGTAATTTTTATTTTAGAGCTTTTTTCTTCTGTTCCAGAATGTTTAAATGTACAAACCACGATTATTAGTATAAAAGCAGAGTAAGTCTGTATTCATCTAGTATTCTGATACTCATGCTATGCAGGGCTGAGGAAGCTCCAGCAGAAAGATCCATAATGCTCCCTTGACTGCCCAGAAAGTTATCATTAGATACACTCAAGGGGTTCAGCTATCATTCCCTTCGGCAAGAAAAGATTCCAAAGGATAAGTGATAACACAAAGAATGAAAGAAAATGAGAACAACATACATAACCGTAAAGTAGCAAGGTACAGTTAAGCCAAGGGTACTGTAGAACTGTTGAAGGTTGAGTAAGTACGTGGATGCTTGTGCTGATGTATTTGTAAGCAAAGCAGCAGATCTGGCCACTCTCCAAATAGAACAAGTAACATCACATGAGAAATTTTAATTTTCCTAGCAGATGATCTCATACACCTTTTCTGAAAAGCAAGAGGTCAAGGGGCTGCATATGAACTCATTTAAACCTATACTCTAAAAAAGAAAAATGTTTTTAACTAGATTCTCAGAGATATGACTTTTCAAGTATCACACTTTCACATTTTAACAACTTCTGTTCAACATCCAGGCTTTCACAATGACACAATCTTCCCGTGACTTAAACTGTCTATTAAAATCTGCACTCTTATTCAAGCCTATTGTTGAGGTTTTGGTTTGGTTTTTTTGCGTGTCTTTTTTTTTTTTTTAAAGGTGTGGGGTGGAATTTGTACTGTAATTATTTAAGACATAGCCAGAGCTGCACATTTTCAAGGATTTTCAAGGATTACTTGAAATTTTTTAATGGAAAGGCTTCTGCACTATGATACTAAGTAACTGCATAAAGGTTGCTTCTAGATGCCTTAGTTATGTTTAAACTAAAGCATGAGAAACAGAACTACACCACTGAATTTTTCTGGTTTACAAGGCTTGATTTGGAAGAAAACATAACATTTCCATAATTTGGGATACTATGAAATGATGACAGCTATCTTACTATGAACTCTAACTTAATTCCTCTCCCGGAACACAAAATTGGGTATCATCTATAAATATATCACAACTCTTCTGGAAAGTGCAATTACTAGTAAAGAACCTTACAAAATCAGTCCTTTTAAAGTAAATATTTCAGATACACAGCGAAAAAAATGCATTGTAAAATTGTAAGTGCATTCAAAATTACACTGTGAAATTATTCTTATATAACTGGGCAAAACATCTATCATGCAAGCAATCATAGAATGGTAGGGGCTGGAAGGGACCTCTGGAGATCAAGTCCAACCCCCCTGGCAAAGCAGGATCACCTAGGGCAGGCCACACAGGAACATATCCAGGTAGGTTTTGAAAGCCTCTAGAGAAGGAGACTCTACAACCTCTCTGGGCAGCCTGTTCCAGGGCTCTATCACCCTCACAGTAAAGAAGTTTTTCCTAATGTTTCAGATGGAACTTCCTGGTTTCCAGTTTGTGCCCATTGCCTCTCATCCTATCACAGGGCACCACTGAAGAGACTAGTCCCTTCTACTTGACACCCACCCCTCAGATATTTGTAAACATTAGTAAGATCCCTGTCAGTCTTGCCCAGACTAAACAGCCCCAGTTCTCTCAGCCTTTCCTCGTAAGAGAGATGCTCCAGCCCCTTAATCATCTTTGTAGCCCTCCATTGGACTCTCTCTGCATTTCACTGTCCCTCTTGTACTAGGGAGCCCAAAACTGGACACAATACTCTAGATGTGGTCTCACCAGGGCAGAGTAGAGGGGGAGAAGAACCTCCCTTGACCTGCTGGACACACTCTTCTTAACGCACCCCAGGATACCATTGGTGTTGTTGGCCACAAGGGCACACTGCTGGCTCATGGGTAACTTACTGTCCACCCGGACTCCCAGGACCTTCTCCGCAGAGCTGCTTTTCAGTAGGTCAGCCTCTAACCTGCACTGGAGCATGGGGTTATTCCTCCTAGGTGTAGGACTCTACACTTGCCGTTGTTGAACTTCATTAGGTTCACCTTTGCCCAGCTCTCCAGACTGTCCAGATCTCGATGTATTTTTTTTTGATTGAAAAATCAAAACATTTCAAATCTGGAATAATAAATACTTCCACAACACTGTTTATAAGCCACACAAAGAATTTAAAGCAGCTGTTCAAAAATTCGAATAACAGAGTCTTAGTAGTTTTCAGAAAATTCACAAACATTGGATGGGTCAACTTCCAGAAAGTAACAAATAAGAATAAACATAATTTCAAAAGACTGAGCTTAGCCTGCAGCATAAAAGCAACAGATTTGGCTCTATCTTAGGAACAGGTTTCATAAATTAATATCTTAACTGGTTCTATAATAACTATAATGTTGTGATAGATTAGAAATGTCATTGGATGCCTCACTGTGTAATTAGTATTAAAAGTTAAATACACTGCCATTATTATAACACTAATTTTTTTTTTTAAAAAAATCTATAAACCTAGGATATTAAAAATAGAAATATTGTCCTTAGAAATCCACAGAGAAAGGTATGCCCCACTACCTTTTTTTTTTTTTCCCAAGTATTAATAAACATGCACACATGTGAAAAATCCCTTCAGTAAAACTACCCACATATTTCAGCTGATGCTTTTACAGAATATTCATTTGTCATTCCAAAGCTCCCTAATCAAATGCTGGAATTCTACCAAAATAGTTCCAAATGTCAGTATACTTCCCAAATTTTGACAATTATTTCCAAATGGTACTTGGCTCATTTCTAAGCTATTTTTAGAGTATCACATATCATGACCCTGAATTCTCTTTCAGCTACACACAGAAAAACAACAATTCTCTGCTCTAATCACCATATTTTAACCCATCAGTTTAAAATCCAGAAACGAATCTTTGAAGACACTGCCTCTTTCCCCAGTAATTGCTCTCCCCCTTCCCTTACTCCGTCCTGTAGACAGGACATGCAGTCTTGATACCATGTACATTACATTTCCTTTTGTGTACAATACTGAATAATATTGTAACCTATGCCATAAATGTCAGAAAAAGTTCAGATTAGAAAATTATGCTAATATTCCCAAAATAGAATGATCTGTTATTAAAGTGAATACCTTGCACAGCTGAAGACGTTGTTTGGCACAGCACGTCACACCAGCATTGTGTAACGTGCTATGCCAAACTATGACAATGATATCAACACAAAGAATGAAGCTTTCCAATGGCCATTTCAAACAATCTACGGGGTTTTTTTCTCCATTTTAAATGTTAACAGCACTTGAAAACTAGATTGCTCAAATTTGCCACTGGAAAATTTCAGTTTAATGGAGATAATATTTAATAGTGAATTTATAATGCAGTTAGGGTTTGGAGGGCCTAATTAAGATTGGGTGCCATTAAGTTCATCATTATCTTGTCAAAATACACAATAAAATGAAATTAAATTCCTTTCCTTCTGGGCATTTTTCTAAAAGACAGGTTTTTAAAGATCAACCAAAATTTGGAAGAAAATTGGGTTCCATCATATCCATAATGGTCTAAAAGAGATCCGAAAGACATTCTTCCTCCTTTTCTCCCCGTTATGTTTTCCTCACAATAAAGGAAAAAGACTGTAGAAATACCTGTTTTTTCTTAAGAGACATTCAAGAAAAAAATTCGCTTATTTCTGAAGGAGCAACTGACTCAGTAGTGGCATCTTACACAAACAAAAGCTCAAGTGAGCATGCAAAAAGGAAAGGCAACTACAGCAGTATATGTCAGTGGAAGTTTCCCTTGTTAATGTTCTGTGAGGGTTGAGGGTAGAATTGAGAACTATGAAAAGTGAAAAAACTATCCCACACAACATCTTTCATCAGCAAAGCTGACTTAAGGAGCTCCATACCTGAACTTATCTGGCTAAAGTCTTTTGTTGCTCCAAAGCTGTTTGAGCACAGTTGTTGTGAGTCTACATTGTGAATCCTATCAGGGAACCATTCACATTAAAAACAGGACTGTAGACTTCTCACCACAACCTTGTTGTGGTCAACTCTGCTAATTCCTCTGCTTTACATCTCAGTGCAGCCTCAAAAACTGAATTGGCTCACTTATGGTGCTGGGAAGGAGTTGGGAACAGGGATCCAGAGGAAGATAGTTCAGGCATACCAGGCACTGCCGTCAAAAAACTGGTGCAAGGAAGTGTGGTGTGAGAGAGAGGCAGCATATTTAAAGAAAAGAGAGCTTTGAGAAAAGTCTAAAAAGCGATATTTTGGGATAAGTGCTCCCCAAAAGGTGTTAGACACTGTGAAAAAAAATGTGCTATCTTCTGTGTCCAAATGAATAGGGCTTTTCTCATAAACTGGCAATGTTTCTCACAGCAGCACCTCAAGCTGTAAGCATTCTTCTATTTGGAAAACTTACAGGAGCAGGCAAGACAAATAGTCCCCAACCAGCTTTTCATTGAAGGGCTATCAAATATATCCAAGCATAATTCAAAATTATTTAAAATTGCAGGGAAGACTACAAAAGTAAATAGAATCACCACATTGTACAGACATATCACAGAAAACAAATTAGTTACATAGTTGGTCCTGAATGAATAAAATACAGTTGATGTGCACAATGCTGTAGCCCTAGACTTCTCTAAGGACTGACTACGTAAAGAAACTGCAGTAGCAAGGCTGGTCCATTATCCTCTCAGTCATGTTCATCCAATCTTGTAACCCTGATTATTGAAAGATCCAGATCACACTTTCTTTCTTGCTTTGCTTTTTTAAATAAAACGGTTATTTGGTTTAGTGCCTGGGCTCAGAAAGATTTGGATCAACTTAACTGAAGAGAGTTAAAAAAAAAAAAAGTGCATGGGTAAGAAGGGGCTGACCTAAAGGGAAGGAAGCACATGTAAATTTCTTAAGATATTTTTGCTACTAAACACATCACTCCATTTAAGTACACCCTTAAACTAATGGAGTCACAGGAGAGGTAAAAGTTAAGGCCTTAAGTGAAGAGTCTCTGTAAAAGCCATCACAGACGAAGGAATACAGCAGGAAAGTGACAGAGGTCTAGTTTAATTCAAGCAATGAGATAAACCAAACCTAGAATAAAAAGATGACTCTTCCCTGCTAGGGAATTTAACTTTTCCTCCCACAGAAGTCCTTTTCACTCCTGCATCATAAAAGGCATTTTCATATGCATTTGAAAATCTAATCACAGAGCATTCGTCATTCCGGATTCGGTGCATTTGAAAAAAAAACACATTGAAAGAATGCTTAGGGAAGAAGTGATCAGTAAGAAGCAGCGAAAAGACTTAATACCTCAAGACAATAAAGAGTATTGGAGATAGAGGTGTGCACTGTGGAGACCATAAGTCCAGAACAATGACAACACTATTTTCAATGGTATTATTTAGAAAGCATAAAAGGCACAAGACTAGGCACGTGTAGGAAACATCTATCTGCCTGTCATTTTTTGGCTCATCATTAGCAACCTCTAGTGATTTGGCTGGTGTCATGTCATGAAGGCAGTTGAGAAAGACAAGGCTTGTGGAGTCACGAGGATAAATTTAAAAGAACAAACCATGAGACTTAAGAGATACATTAGCATTCTGACTCTGCCCCATTCTTGCACAGAATGAAAGATGTATTTGAGAGGCTAAGAGTGTTATAAATTCTTGTGCTGCTGTAAAGATACTGGCTTCCTTAGCTGGCATTTGGTTTACTTACAGCCCATCAGAATGAACAAAGAAACTGAGTATTTACCTTCAAATCTGAATACTCTCTAAAATACCGTTACACTTAATCAGGTCATTGTATTGTCATGTCAGCTGCAAAAGAATATTGCAAAATACTCTGAGATGTCAGCATTGCAAAGAAAGCCTTCCCTCTGCTGCCGGGTTTGTGTTCTGCTTTGTTGAGTGGAAATCTGTTAATAACCATTTCCTAAATTAATACTGCTAATATTGCTGTCCATATTTGAGCAAATTACTAAATATTGTTTGCTTATTACAACACAGAGTGCAGCAAGAGCATTCTACTTTATGCACTCAACTCGTAAATACCTCAGCTTCAGCGCTTTTCTCAAATAGTGTAGTATGTAAAGGCAAATGGTAGGGGAGAAATTAAAATTTAAGAAATGTCATTAAAGCCGTCACAGGATTTGTCAATACTCATGTTGAACCTCTTATGTATTAAATATGGTACCATGGGAGGCATTGTAGGTGGTCAGTAATTCAGGCTACTGGATGGAAACCAGTACAATTGCATTCATGTTTCTGGACTCCAAGAAATTTCACCGTCTTGACAAACAGAATTTTTTTTTTTCTGCTCCCTTCCCTTCCACTAAACAAAAAGCTGCATTAGAGACTTACACTCAGTTTTACAGCTTAAGCCTACCTACAAACTATCCATCAATACAAGACTAATTGTGCATAAAATTTGAATTCTGTTGCACTGCTACATAAAAATGCAAAATGCTCCAGCGGTATAACTGTTGGTGCTGAGCTCAGTCCAATAAGGATTGCCCCAAGGCAAGTCGTACAAATGCAATTATCTCTCACATACTCAAACTGCTTTCTTTCACAACATTACTTTTATTATGCAAATGTATAAATCTAATTTTAATCCGCAAGACCATCTAGAAGATTAAACCGGTACTAATGTCTTACCTTCCTGAGTGTAATTAAAGCTATTTAAAAATTCCGTCTTGGAGGAATGATTCTAATACGAGAAAGAGCTCAATATTGCCCTCAATCTAAATTATAAAATACAGATATTAGAAGAAAGGAAAAAACAATGCTTTGATTCAATATGCTCACTCGCTCTCTTTCTTTTTCTCCCCCTTTCCTCCTGGAGCAATGGATGTTTATTGTTCAGATGAAGGTAATGCGGAAACGGGACTGTGGACTAGCAAAGTCCCTGTTTCAATAAGGAAGGCATAAGTGCTGAATATTCATTGCCCTGCAACCTGTATAATCATTTTGATGACTGTGGTAGTTGCATTCTGATTAGGCGGCATTTATACTCACTTTACGCAACTGTGACTGACGATGGAAAGCGCTGAAACAATGAGCCAGGATGGCTGTGTCAGCAAGAAATGAGAGCAGAGTAAAAGCCAGTGCAGAAAAGTACTAGGATAAAAGGACAAAGGGAAAGTGCCACTCACAATCAAGTGGGATGTGGAACGGAAGAGACTTACTACTTTGATCTTGTACCCCTCTGTAGGATCCCATGATTTCTTATGACCTGCCTGGGGAGAGGGTTTATTTCAGAGCTGAAAGGAACTGCACCTTCAGCAGTAACAAGGGGGTTTAGAGTCTCTTCCATCAAGTCAGTCCATTTGACTGGTGAAAAGGGACATTCTGGATAGGAAGTGCTATCCTGATAATCCCTATCAAATATTAACAGTTTTTAGTGAATCCATGCAAAATGCACTTTGATTTTGTGGCTGTTATTTTGGGTTCTCTGGAGTGGTATTTTCATATACGTGCAAGGAAATAAATTGTATGATACAAGTCTCAGGAACACAGAAAAATAAAAGGATGGAAATTTCATTCCACTTGTGTTTGAGCTGAAATACCGAGGAATCCATTTTTCAATAATAACTAGTGCAAAAAGAAATATTTTAAAAAAAATTTAAAATAATCTTCAGGAAAAGCTGTGATAATTCCAGGAAGAATGCCAACATATAAAGTGCTGTGGCCCTCATCCAAGATTTTTTTTTTTTTTTTTTCCCTGCAAAGAACTTGTTCTGAATATTTTCTGAATTTCAAAGAGGTGTCAAAATCCTTCTGAAGCCAAAGGGATCATGAGAACAGAAACACACACAAGAACTGGCAAAACCATTCAGTTAGGTACGTTCTCTAATGTGATCTTGAAATGCTAGTGAAATAGCCAGTTTTGTCTGGATTGCGATGGCAGATTTAAAATGTCTTCTCCCTATTCTCTTTATTCTCCAAATTTGTTTATTAAACTATTTATAATGCCTCTAATTTTCACATTTTTAATCTACCAATAACTTGATGCAAAGAAACAGGATCTTTCTTAAATCTCAGTACATGTAAAGGAGAGTTTAAAGTTTAAAAACCTAAACTTGAATACTTACACAAAATAGGCATTCACTTATTCGTTCAAAAGTGAGTATATTTCAGATTAAGCTCTTGTTGAAAAAAACAACAACGAGAGACTAAGGAGTGGCATACATAGATGGATAATATAGCTTTATGTTTTGTGATGACTTTCCTATTACCATTGTGAAAAAAAAATAAAAATAATTGCACAGAATTTTTAAACTCCATAATTTTCCTATAGTTGTCACTGCATGTTGTCACAAACTAATATCACTCTAATGTATTTTCTGGTTTATAATCTTCTTTTTCAATTGAATCATTTTGTTGTTGTTGCTGTTTCCATCAAGTCTAAAAGGAAATATACCTCTTTAGGCTTTCGTTATTACTTGACAGAAAAGGTATTAAAATATTGGTCAAACCGTACTGACAAACAGAAAGGGACAAAATAATTTTGTAATATGTCCGGTGTAATGTATAGTTCTTCATTCCTAACTCTAAAATCAAAAAGCTAGCAAATGAAAGCTGGTACTCCATTCCCACAGTATGCTTTATGTAGGTATGTTCCTTATTTCTTCTCTTCCCAACATGCACTCTTACATAGGAAAGAATATTTCTCAACATGCTCATGGAGCTGTGAAATGCATTTGAACCAGTATTTCTATCCTATTATCTACTTCCTTACAGGTTTATGTAGCCATCTCACTCCTTTCCTCTTCATTTGGTTTCAAGAATCTTCCCAAGAGCAATGACTGATGTGCTTTTCAACTTTTCCATCCTTTTTTTGATGTTATTTTAAATCATATTTATTATTTTATATTTTTTGGTTATTAATGTTTCTCAGTCAGAGATTGCATAGTGTAACTGTAAACCATGGTAAACTCATATGGTGCTGTAAATGCTTATAAAGTGAAGACAATGTAAATTTACCCTGTGCTGTGTCACAGCATATCTAATCTTTGGCCTAATCCTTCAAAAATTTAATCAAGTCATTTCTAGATATACTGTCCCAGTGGCTTAACTGTGAGTTCTTTAGTAAATAAAATGTGATTCTGTGAGAGGGTTTATGAAAATACATCTTTGATGTAGCTTTAGACAGTAAAAGATAGCATGGAGTGTAAGAAATAAGGACTTTTTAGGAGTTCTAGGGACACCTTGGAACATTAGAGGCAGCATGTTTGCTGAAGTATGTAACAGTAAATAGAGTAATAAAATGTGAAAATTTGTTTGTACTGCCAGTTCAATAGAAAACAATTAGATTTTGAGAAGATGGTCTCAGTTGTTACTAAATATTAGTAGCTACCTAATTCTGGTGGTTTTACAAGTTACTACAATTATGAGCATGATAGCTGTCCTGGATCTACAATTCTGAGCATCCCTTCTTGTCCAATACAAAACCTATGCCAGATCCTGCTTTACATTCTCTTAGCATTATCATTAACCCCCTAAAGATTCTCTCTTTTCTATGCAAGAGTTTTGATTATTATTCTATTATGCCGCTGGTCTGAGCAAGGGCAAAAAAAAAACCAAACAGGCTGTGCTAAAAACTATAGCCGTCTGGATCTTGTGTGAAGTGTTTGTTTCAGTGAGGCTGTATGATTCAGTAAATCATAGTAAATTCTGTGGGTCATCTAATAACACACATCTCAGCAGATCGTTCTTTCTTTTCCAGAAATGAATGGGCATTTGGATCCAAAGCCATATAGTACAGAAAAGGATGTGAACATGAGCTGCAGTAAAAAAGTACTTTTAAGGGTACTTAATTCCTAGGAATGAGGGCAGTGATCCCGCAAAAAAGTAGTGATTTCAGCTTTGTAAATAGCAGCTACAAAACTAACACTGAAAATCCACATCTATATAGTGTCTCTAGTCATAAAGGCATATTGAGAAACTGGAGAGGGTGGAGAAAAGATCCACAAGAAAGACTGAGGGCTGAAGAAAACGTCTTACAGAGATAGACTAAAAAATTTAATCTGTTACACTTACTGAAAACAAAGATTGAGAACTGACTTGATTACAAAGGATAAGTATCTTCATCAGGAAAAAAAACCAACCCTGGATAGTACATGATACTGTAATCTAGTGGAGAAATATTTACTTAGAAACTAAGCAGAAGCTGAGGCCAGGCAAATGCAAATGAGCAGGAAGCAATGAAGCATAATTTCTTTTGTAAGAAAGTGGTTGATTAACCTCCTAGAACTAACTAAGCAAGAAAACTGGCAGCTCTTTTGTGACTTTCTAATACAAATACAGTGCCTTGCTGGAAGGTGCACTTTTGCCAAATAGCGATGCTTTCCCAGATTGCAGAGTTTGGGGAGCAAAACACATGCAAATGTGCAAAATATGCTGCTCTGTGATGTACAGGATAGCAGACTAAATCATTTAATTATGCAACCTAAACTTAAGACCCACAAATTTATAAAATCAGAATACTGATATTTGTGGGTACAGTTCAGACAGCATTTTGATTTAGAAGCTGATGGGGACAGATGATTCCCTGGCAGTGAAACTGCTGTGACTCAGCTATGTAAAAAGGCAAAAAAGATACTAGAAGTTCATGAAAGATGACTCTGAGGAGCAAAGGAAACATTCAAATGGCATTTCTAAAAGTAATGCGTGACCCATCACAACAAACTCCAGGAAGGCACGGATGATACCAATTGCTTAAAGGTCCCATTAATCCTTAGGACAGACTCGAAGTTGCCAAGTCAACAGTGAACATTCTCTTCCTTTGCACATCTTCTGTTCCTAAAATCTACTTGGATATTCATATTTTGAACAACTGATATTGAACAGACAAGGGAAGCAGACAGGAAATCTAAATTAAAAGCATGTTTATAATCTGCTGGATTCTGGAAATCAAAGCCAAAAGCAAACAAAATATAAAGCCATTTGCTGAAAAACAAATAACTAACTAGAGAAAGAAATTTGTCAGGATAAACCTGATGGTCTGCCTTTACTCTTAGACCTGAAAACACACTTCATCACAGGGAAGAACATGCTGCTATGCATATATCAAATGGAACGCAAGTGTTCGGTTTCCATCCTCTATATTTTAAAGATTTAAAAATCTGTCCATCACAAACTTCCCAGATCTTAGCGTAATCTATCTTCTAATTTTCTTTTTAACTATCGGGATTTTTTTTTCCTTTAAAACTGTAACGTGACAATTGAAAAGAGCTGATAACAGTTCTATGGACCACCTGAGGACTGTTGTCCCAGCTGGGCCACTGCTTGCCTGTCTAAAGATTAAGCACCCCTGGCAAGGCTTACTCAGGACCAACAGCCTCAGAATGGAAAACACTCCAAGCTAAAAATTGGAGTATTTGACCCTACCGGTGCAATGAAGTAATTTTCACTTTCCATGACACTGAGGACTAAAGCAGAGCAATTACCCATCCTTCTCATTGTCAATACTTTAATCATGTAATTGGGGAAAAAAACCCTTTTACACACAGATTGCTCTGATAAGCACTGATAAAATGATGTCATTGATTACACAGAGGGGTTTTGTACTACAGTAGTCTAACAAGGAAAAAAAAAAAGAATTTACATACCTTGCTGATTGGAAATCTTGTTGATTGGTCTGACAGAAATAGGAATGGTTTGCAGTTCAAACAATAGAGAGCATTTTTAATTGGCTAAAAGGTGGTAAAAACTCACTGCCTATTTATTTGTTAATCTGTCAGGCTGAAAAGTATTTAAAGTGTTGCAAAACTGTAGTGAAGATAATTTAACAAGGTATTTGGAGGCTAGGCTGCTCTTACACCAAAGATTTTGGTAAGATATAAGCACAGTCAATGTACCCACAGAGGATTCCAATAGAGAATTAAGTAGGTCACTCTGAACTAAATGATGTTACAGATACAGATGAGAAAAAAAAAATGTAAATATGCTGCTCTTTAACCAATGAAATAAAGCACTCAAAGTGTATTTTGAAGCATCTGTCATTTAGACAGATCTGTTTGTAAAAGGGCATGTTTAAAAAATAGCCCTCTGGAGCTCTTAATAAAATTATATTTTTAACAGTTATTGGTTACCTTGTTCTGCCAGGCCAAGAAAACTGTATGAAAGGGATAATAAATTACTAGCAAGATCTGGCTTCATAGAAATGTTTCTTTGGCTTCATAAATAGAGAGCTTCCACTCTAATTACTCATTTCCCCTTGAGTTTGCTTGTGACTGTCTTTATTAATTTTAGTGTGTCTAACAGGAGTTGAGTCTTACAAAAGTAGTAAGTGTGAATTACACTTTACTGATGTCAGGATAATCTGATGGTAAGCAGCCTATTCTATCAATGTCTGAACTGGATAAAAACCAGCTTTACGCCAGTGGCGCTCCTGAATCCCAGCACAGCCAATCAAACTACAGGGGATATTTTGTCACTACTGCTAACAGAGCACCTCTGTAATCTGGCATACAAATAAGATGCATGGATATACACAGATATCTATGAAGGCTAGCAAACAAAAGAAAGAAATGAAAAATAAAGACATATGCAGAAGCTTAAAACTAGAATTTAAACTATAAAATAGGATGCAAAACTACTCACATAAAATACTCTGAAAAACAGAGCAAAGGACCAACTTTAGTCTAGATTATTAGGCACTCTTATTATTTTTCTCTTTTAAGAAATTCAATTCAAACTTTAAAATCCTTTTAATGTTCCTCTCCTGTTTTTAGTCAAATTTAGGATTTGCTCTTTTTAATGTATTTGCAGTAAAGCAAATGAGCCCCATAAGGAGCCATTGTCTCATAATTTACTTGCCGTACTCTGAAATACCAGTACGTAAAACTAAATATAAAGAAATGCAAGAAAGATAAAATGCTAGACAATTGTTTCTATTCAAAAGGATCTGGGCAAGTTTGCTTGAAATATCCATAGGAGCTTTCATGCATACACAATGTCATCCTTAGTTATTCACGGACTGTGTTTACTTTTTACTGGCTTCAAATCTGCAGCAATTTCTCCCTGGTTTGTATGTTACGGTGAGTAGCAACCTTCTGTGTTGCAGTCTGTACTTCAGTGATATGTAAGAATGAGTTTCTAAAAATGTTTGTAAAAAACTAAAATGAAGCTAGTGGGAACCAAGGTTTTATACCACAGAGTCTGCAACAATATAACCTCTCTCAGTGATTTTAAACACGTTACAATAAATGGTTTTTTTAGCTTGTCATAGATCACTTTGGGCTAATTATTCTCAGTGCTATTGCCCAGCATAATCAGACCTCAAGAAATACAGCCATTGCGGAAAAAAAAAGTTGAACCAAAACAAAACATGCACGGAACACACTGAATTTTGCGGGAAACCCCCCCCAAATTTAAATCGAACATTTGCTGTGTTTACTCTAATTTCTACAATGCTCTCATGTACAACGCCACATTATTCCACTGCTGTGTGAGCTGGAAAGACATTTTCTTTCCTCATCAATTACTGTAACACCTGCATATACACTCAAAGCTGATGGTACATCCATGCATTATCTCCCCAATACTCCAGTAAGCCTATTCGTGTGGAAAGTCAAAAATTAAAAATACAGAAGAGAGCCTGTTAAATATGAAGAAATGACTTCACGTCTCTACCCAGACAGCAGCCCTAAAGTTTTCTAGGCGCAACTCAGGCTATTTTAAACACTGTTTACTACCCTTCTCAACCTGCTGGAAGATAACATATGTTCCAAATGGGGCTCATTTCTGTTGTGCTTTATCCCAATTCCGCTGCTTAGTATGGGTATTGTAATAGTGAGGACAATTTCCACTGAGGGAAATTGTGTCAAATCTCAATCTGCTACAGTACATTAAACTTGGTAGGTTTAATTCTGAGTCCTGTAGACACTAGCACAATTTCCTTTGACTTGATATTTAATAGGACATAAAAGTGTTAATATTTTGACCTGATGAATTTGCTTTTTGCTTTCAGCAGCAGACAGTTATGAAAAGTTACAGTGGCACATTAGTTACAGTCATTTGGTTTTGGAACACAAGCAGAAACAAATAAATTCCATTAACAGAGCCAATAGCTATAACCAAAGCTAATAAAAAGGGCTAAAGACAATTTATAAAAGGGAGTCTTAAAATATATACAAAAGAAAGAAAAATTAAAGTGCTCTTAAGAGTAACAAACAATACTGGTTTTCTAATCCTTTAGCTAATGTTTTTAATTTTAAAACATTCAGCAATATATACAAGTAGGGTAACGCATAAATCCCATTTGTTTTCTTCGGTTCCATACATTTAAGTTTGTAAGATTCTCATTAATAGGCATCAAACATGACAAATAAACTAGTCCAGAAAACTGAGACTCCTCATATAGTTCTAAGTCTGCATCCAGCTATCAGTTCTCCTTTCCTTTCAATGGTGGAATAGCCATTGATGTATTATTCTAAAAAAGCAATTCCATATTTTGATATCCACGATTTTCAGTAGCCATGGATCAATAGTCATGGCAGTTTACAGCAGAATGAGAAAATCTCATTTATGAGGTTACACACTAATTTTTTTTCTTGAATCAGAAAAGCAAAATACTGCTTTCACTAGACCTCTTGCAAAAACAGCATGATAGGTGACTTAAAAATGGACTCAGGGACATTGGATAGATATCATTAGTGTGAAGACATATGTCTTTGTGGTCCACATATTATCTGGAATTGATTCAGTACACAATAAGTTACAGAAAACACTCTAATGACATGTGTGCAGCCACTGGAACCAAGCCCATTAGCAAAACAAGTCTCCACACAAATATATGTGCCACTGCTGCTACTGCTTCTTTGCTGTGGGTGGGGTACAGTGAGGGATTTCCTCTCCTAAGGAAAATAAAAACCAGTAACATTTTATTGCTGTAAGGAACTGGACTCTGCAGTATAAAAATCAAAAATGGTTATAACTAGAAGTAGGCTCTAGCACAGGTATTCATCTCCATTGACCAAAAGAAAAATCTACTTCTCTCCTCTTAGTTGTCAGAAAGTTACAAATGTTTGTGTGGGCTTGTCTACATAAAGATAAGGCACACTAAGCCGCAGCATGAAGCTGCAGCAGATCTGGAGACATTCTTAGTCCTTTTAGGCCACCGAGTAGCTTACTCCATTTGAAAAACTGCAGTCATGAGATTCATGCAAATATAGTTACAGGGTACAGGCCAACAAATTTACACACAAAAACTGACAAGGAATATACATACTGATAGCTGTTAAGCAGGTAATTGCCTACTCTGTCTACTTTTATCTTAAAGGTAGCTTAACCGTAATTTTGTGAATGTTCTTAACATTCCGTCATTACAAGCCCAGAATGTTTCCTATGCCATGCACTTAAAAGAGCAGATTTTCTGCTCTCCAGCAGGGTTCAGGAAATGGGCAGCCCTTCAACTACATAGCAAGTGAAGTACTGAAAGCACATCTGAACAAGAATCAACAAGCTATTCAACTTTTAATGACCCCAGAAGGAATCGAAGAGAAACACAGAATGTCAAGAGTTGATACCCATCTTCTGCATTATCTTCATAGTGGAAAACTGACTCTCTGAGTCAGTTTGTTGCTTTGAAAGGAGCAGAAGAAGGAGTTGAACTTGACAGCACCATTTAAGACAAAACCACTATTCTTTTACACATATTACAATGAGTGAAGGCTGTCAGCTTCAGACACTATCTCATCATTTACAACGCTGCCCTTTATATAGAGATGTTTGTCCTTTACATGATCACAGCAAGATGCAGGCAAAGAGCAAGGGGGAAATCACTAGTTTTATAGTAACATACTTCAGTTTGACACTAAACTAAAAAAAACCCACAATTTTATGATGAATGTAGTTGCTGCAGAAAAGAAAACAATCAGCAGAACTATTGAACAATCTACAATTTTAATCTATTACTACATGATGATAACACATTTTTGGTTCACTGAACTAACCCTCAAAGACAACCCCCATATCTATGCTCACACAGATTTTAATCACTCGCTTCTAGACTAATTTACACCTCTGGAGTACCTTACTTTAGAGAAGGTCAAGGGGTAAAAAAAATTCAACAACAAAACCACCGACAAAAAAAAAATCTTCAATATTCAGTGCAATTTAAATTTCATTTAACTAGATGACACAATGGTGATGACGAAGTGAAGTGAAAGTAGGTTCCCTAATCAGAGCATCCTAAACTGCAGATAGCTGGGAAACTGTACGGGAGAACGCTCCTCTTACACCCTAGTATGTTTTTTTTTATATTACTGTTAAGAGTAAAATGTGCCCACTTGTACAGCAGAACATAGACAGGAATTTTGGTTTGATTCAGCATAGGAAAAAAAAAAAACAACAAACCAAAAAGAAAAACAATAGAAAGACTCCAGTAACTTGATAGTTTCCAGTGTATAGGTTGGGAGAACATAGAAATCTTTCCCTTGTGCTTTCTGTCATTAGAAAGGGAGGTCATAAGTGAACCCAGAAGCTATACCACGGTTCCATAGGAGTGAATCTCAGAAGAACTACAAAGAATTAGTGACTCTGCTGCAGTTAAGGGGAATTGCTAGTTGTATAAAAGATGCTCTTCAAGTTCAAATGATTCTGAAAATCCTCATTCATATTATTAAATTTTCTGCCTCTCAGGGTGTAAAGGGTCAAGGTAGTTTAAGATGTGGCTCATTTGAGTAAATAAGCTCTTCAGATCAAAGGCTGACACAGGTTTTTCTTTGGTACTATCGAGGATGTTAGCATTAAATAAATAGAGGTAAGGTGAAAGATTTCACACTGAGTAATAGACACATGGCAGTACTGTGAGCTCAGAAAAACTCAGATAAAGACGGAGAATACTGAGATGAATGGAGCACTTCACAGCTTCTGGGGTCTTGTTTCAAACCTTATTTAACTCCACTAGGTGTTTTCATCTAGGAACACTGAGGTATGATTAAGATGCCACTTCATGCCTTTTGACACCAGTATGCTACAGACATAAGGTCCAATTTTGGGGCAGGACACTAGACATCAAATCTCATACTCCTTGTCCATAGCTGACATGTGCATTTACCACAATTTTGCAGGCCTTTGCAAGCTTATATGCAAAGGTGTGGGATAGCAAGACACCGGGTAGACATTTTTGTGTCTTACAACAGCTTTCAATTCCAAAGACCTCAGGGAGAGAATGGGGAGAAACTGGGCTGTAGTAAAGGTGAAGAAGTCAGGCAATTAGAAATGGAAATGTAAATACAAGTGGGAAGTGCACCTGGTAAAATCCCTAGCCGTTCATAAGGAAGTAACTGTGTCCATAAATCCAGACATGAAGAGTTAAAGACACAGGCCAACATCTGCAACACAGCCTTTCAGAGGTGCTTTTTCAGAGCAGTGGCAAATGAAAAGATTCATTTAGAAGAAACCAAATTCCAGTCTATCAGCAGACTGTCAGAAAAAGAACAAAGAGAAAGGATCCTACCTCCATGTTATTTCCCTGGTACAGAAAAAAAAAATAAAATATTAAAGGGCTGGTCTTACTAGCCTTTCTAAAACAATTAAATTTACTATTTGATGTAGATTATCAATTTATAGATAATTTGGACTGCATATATTGGAGTTTTCTCTTAATCATATTAACACGATACAATTTAATATATTAGATAGCTTTACATGTTTTATGTACAACTATGTACTGCATATGACATTATCTATCATTATGTCACTGTGCCAAACTTCTTATGAGATCAAACGGTCTTTGTTACTTAAATGGACTCTGTTTAATGCATCTGAATTGCTTGAAACAGGCTGCGTTGATTTAATACAGACAAATTATTAATGAGCACCTCCAAGAAAGCAAAGCAATATATTCACATTCTTTCACTAAACAAGAACTACTTTCCAGGTTGTTTGAGAAATTTCGAAGAATAAAGGCTTTAAATGACAAGCATCTTATGCTGATATTTCCCTCATTTAAAAAGCCACCTCAGCTCCAGCTGAAGATGCTAATATTAAATACTAGGAAAAAAAGAATAACTGAGAAATTCCTAGGGTCCATAGTAGCATTGGGGTTGTCTGCCATCAGACTGCTGAGAAATTCCATCTATGCACCAGTCCTGAAACACTATCTAGAATTTAGCACTGAAATGAGATATATTTTGTACTTCAAGAGGTACACACACTACTTGTGATATCAGAACAATAATTTCACACTAGTCTGCTCCAGCTAATCTTCCTCATCATTGAGAAGGTAGAGATACAGAGACAGAATTAGGATGACGCAGCGAAGAGGGCATACACCATGTTTCTCGGTCATTATAAATTTACGTTTACAGCATTAAATGCTTAATTTTCTTTTCTTTGTTTAGTAAGTTCTTCATTTCTGTTTTACAGAATTTTGAGCATAGATCACGCTTTTGGCAGAACTGAAGGTAGCTGTGGTGACCCCGCCTCTGAGCGGCTTATCTCAGTTTACCTCCTACTCTCAGTTGAAATCCTGGTAACTGTTGTAAGCAACCGTTAATCTGATAACTAACTTTATCATTTCCCTTAGAAACAAAAAATATTCTCAACAGGCTGCCGGTATGAACATTTGACAAATGTTAAAGTAAAGTAGTCTGTGCCTGTATACAGAAGCACATGAAGTGCTTTTCCAATTAAAAACAATACATGCACCTTCACAACATCATGATTTATAAACTGACAGAAGTATCAAAAAAAAACCAACCAAACAAGCAACCACCAAACAGATTCAGTTTCACAATGTTTCTCTATCTGTGTACTTTCTTTTCCTCAACATAGATTAGGCCTTACCTTACAAAAGATGTGGAAAAAGTAAAACTTAACTGTTAGCTGGTTAGTCCAAATGCTATACAGATTTTTATTTTTTTTTTAATGGGCAGGCAGAAGTATATGTCAGAAAGTCCTCTACAGTTTTCTCCAAGGATGTCCTCATTTTCTTCCTCAATCTCCTCTATATTCAAACGGTAAAACTTAGAATGGACAAACAGAATATTGTTTGAAGGGAGAAAAGCATGAGGCTAAAGACAACATTTTTAAAGTAAGAGGCCTATAGAGAAGCAATGTTACTCATTAACTGGCCTAAGTTTTTTTATCCTTCATTGAGAGGTCTAACAGCTCAATAAACTACTGAATACTGAAATAGTTTAAATAAAATTCTTTTTACAAATATTTTGATAATATTTTATTATCTGTAGTAGTTTTGTGAAAAACAGTGACATGAAAAGAAGATACTCTTTTAAAGAACTCATCTTCTCCTGCCTGTTATTAAATACTTGAAATTACAATGCTGTTCTTACATCGTAAGGATCTCCACAGGATCGTAAGTATCTCCACAGCAACCAATTTCATTTAAGTGAAATAAGAAGACGGACACTTCAAATTCAAATTCATTTTCATGTAAATAACCCGATCATTACATAAAAAGGAGAAACAAAACTACACAAAGCGTATGTTTGTACAATCAGAAGCGCAAGTATATATAATGAATGTTTTTCTGTGTCTGCCATGAAATGCAGTACATTAAGAAGTGAACAGACTTTCTGTGTTATAAATGGATACACAGACTGGGAGAAACGTTCCTTCCATTTCAGCTCCATTCTTCACTAATCAATTGCTGCACTGTACCTTTTCAGTCTAATGGAAAAGAAAACCACAAACTCTGCACTATTTTGACATTTCAAAAGGAAAAGGGAAGGAGGATTTAAAAAAACCAGGAAAGACCTGTATGATATGTCTGTCTTCTTCACTCTTTGCACCATGAAAAACAGCTTGTGTTCATGTATTTTACTAAAATGCTCTTCAGAGTACAGTTCACAATGCAAGTACCTGAGGGAAAGGTTTGCTAGGTTGAATTTCCAGCCCTCTGTTTATTTAACATGTTATCTGAGGAATCTGGCTTCATCTCAAGGTTGTCTTCTTATAATGTGCTCTGAAAAATGACCTAACTACACTGCAGCCCTCCACATAGATATCCAAGTATGGCACCGTTGTCCTTTACAGAACTCATTTGACTTAAAGATGGCATATGTTTAAAATAAAATCCTTGGACAAGAAAAATTAGCTTTGAAACTGCCCTACACTTAGTTTTGAAGTGTACTGCTTTCTGCTTAATCTTAGCCCGGCAACACAAAATACTGATTTGACCCAACTCTCCCACATTCCTCTAAATCCTAGGCAGTCCGTATTTGATCAACCTAACCAGTGTGGTGTGAGTTACCTTCTCTTTGTTTAATTTTACCATCTTCCACCCCTTCTCAAATTCTTATGTCTCTTTTAAATAAGAGTACTCTAATCCTGCATGGAGACATATTCTGGGCTGATTTAATCTTTACCCTACACTTCAATTAGAAAGAATTGTGATGCTATTGAATGTGAAGTGCTTTAATGTTTTGCTTTTTAGGGAGTATTCAGGGTGCTGTTTCCCCAGCTGATCTGCTGCTTCTGTTGCCATTCCCACACTTTCTCTCCAGGAGGTACCAACAATTTCCCACATGGCAGCCCTTGAAAGGTTTTCGCTTGGAGCTCTTTAAAGAGAAGTTTTTAGCCACTATCAGAGTGACATCTTCAGGAAGTGATCTACGCCTCTTAGACCTTCCATTGAAGGTGCTGAGAGACTTAAATAGCTCACATTACAAAACAAATGAGACCCTCTAGACATTATTTAAAGACAAACTATTACCATCTTCGATAAACCCAAGTTCATAGCTCTTTACTAAAGTACCTATAGAATGAAGCTTTAAAATCGTTTAGACTATTGTAACTAAAATTCAGCTTCTAAAAGACTGTAGCAGTTCTTGCGATTTTCCCCTTAGCAGCATTTTCTATTTTAAACATCTGTTAAAAATCAGTAGCATTAACTTAATGGGATAATCTGGTTGGGCTCTTCTGAAATTAATCAAACAAATTAGCATTATGGACTTTTAACAGAGACGGAAAAGAGCTGATTAGAATACCACACATTACAGCAACAAGCACATCTGTTCTGGGGCACAGAATTCACAGCTGATAGGCTTCTGTGGTGCAAAGCACATTTGGGGTCATACAGTTGCCATGTGTTCATAAAGTGATAAAGGAAGGTCCTACTCCATCAACTGAGATATGCTTCAAATAAAGTAATTGCCAAAATAAAAGCACTTCCTCCCTTCCCGCACCTTCCTCTGTCAGTGAGGAAGTCAAATAATTGCATAATGATAAATGACTAAGACACACTGTTCCCAGACATTCCTAAGGGGTAAGTGCTCTTCGGATCATATAATACTGTGATGTGTTACGATGTGATTCAGTCAATAGAACAAAACAGCAGGGCAATGTTACTTAAATCCAGTTGTAAAAAGTAACCACCTGACACATTCATCCTTGATGTAAAATAAAAATAAACATATTACAGCAATACTCAACGACTGCTTAGTAATTCAAGTTCTCAAACGACAAAGCTTCAGGTTTGGTATATAATGCTGGTAAGACAAACTGACAGATTTTAAAATGTCATCAGGTTGAATGTGTATCAGCATTCAAAATTCCAGTTTGCCTGCAAATATCTGCCAAATGTGAAATGCAGAAGCAAAATCTCTCCCAAAACTTCTAGTTCTTCTAGGTCAATAATAGGCAGAAATACTGTGAAGAAAGGGCTCTCTCTGCCTCACATATTTAAATCCCTCGTTCTTCGCCCTATTCATAATGACAAAAAAAGATAAAAGAAAATAAAGATAAAAAGTAAGGGGAGCAGAGTTAATTTTAATTTCCTTTAAAAATAAAATTAAACTGCAGAAATAACAGTAAGAAAAGTTAAACTGAACAAAAATTCAACTTTATGTATTCACAGGTCTCCTTTCTAGTTTTTATTTTATTTCTCTTTGCATTTCTATTTCACTTTTGAGGACGACATTACTGAAGGAGGTTCCCTATGGCCTGTGTTAGGAAGGAGGTCAGATACTTATGACGGTATATTTCTGGTCTTAAATTCTGTGCACCTACCATAATACTAAGGTACGCATTATTTCCCATGTACTGGCAGGTATATGCTGCTATATCCCTTGTCTCCCTGACTGTTAGTATACCTGCTGCTCATATGATCTTTCAGTCTTCTTTTCTCATCATTCCCTTTCCTTTCAGATTTCTCATTTAGATTTTTCTTCCTCTTTTAAAACCATGTGCATTCAAAAACAGGTCTAAAGTGCTAGAACAGATAGGCTGTTTTCTTCCATCCACTGTTTGGCCTGCTTCTGTTTACTCCCACCTCCTTTCCTCCCTCAAATGGGGTCTGTTTCACTCAGAATGTGGAGGACCTGTCTGCTACTCTCCTGTGCTGAGCTAGCATGGCAGGTTCTAGTGTTCACTGGCTACTGCAGGCTACTGCAGTAGGCATGACTAAGGACAATATTCAATTTCTTTTTATCAAAAAATGTTAGAGAGTATACTGCATCACACAACTGAATGTTAATCCCCTCACTGAATATGCTGGACACTCCATGAGCATTCTGGCTGTCGTATGAGCAATCAAGCCCAGATAAGAAAGTTTAATAGAAGAGAAAACACTGTGCTGAAGGGCTGCTGAAAGAATTTCGTAAAAGTTACAGCTATCACTGCTCTTGGCAGGTGTTTCACAAACAGAGTTTTGTCCAAAGAGTCCCCTGGTACCTAGCAAGAAGGAATCTAAAGCAGAGGAGCTGAAGGTATCAGGTCAGGAGGACAAAGTTCAAAACAGAGCAGAACTAAGCAACACTGCATCAAGTATTTATTCATTTGAATGCCAGACGCCAATTCTGATGCCGGCCTGTCAGGCTGTTATTAGTAATGCCACAACTTTCAGTGGTATCTGACAGCTACTGCAGATTCTGAAAACCTAAAATGCACCTCAGTATTTTTGGCTGCAGTGACTCTTATCATAGAAGTGCTGGTAACATTCAACATACTCATGTGAAATCTAACAAACAGAAAAAAACTGCAAAGCATAGGTAAGCTTAATCAGTGCACTGAACTATTTAATATGAATATTTATTTATGAACTTTCTCTGTGATTTTAGATTAGATTGCACACAGAATTAACAGTCTTTACTAAATATGCCATGTCATCTCACACAAGCATCTTATCTGAAATAAACAGCAATTGATGGAGTATGAGACCTCTCATAGGAGTTAATAGAGCATGACTAAGAGCAGGATTTGAAATGGGATTCTAGAATAAATAGGACTTTATGAATAAAAGTGAGAACGAGTTTTAAAAACTTGCAAATTTGTGGCATGTTTTGCTGGTTGACCATTTCTACTTCACAGTTACACTTTTACAAGCTAGATCTATGACAACCTTTTTATCTCGCTGATAGTGCTCCCCACAGTCGTCCACTTAAATTTACTACATATAAAAGCCGAAAGCACATTACCTCCAAGAGCTTTGGGAGGTTACATAATCTGAATCAATTTCATTACCATAAATAAATGTCAAATGGCTGAAATACATTTTCTCTGACTAAACTGTCAAGGGCAAGAACATGCAGGAAGAGTGTGCCTTTGTTTTATTTCCTCTTATGGAAAAAAAAAAAAAAAAGGAAAAAAGAGTGAAGGAAGAAATTAGTATCTTATAAGTGATCTTTACGTAATAGAAAAAGTGAGATGATACTTCCCAAAGACCAAAAAATTACCTAATAGGCCATGTCATTAGTAACTAAACAATTGTTTGTGGGAAAAAATCTGAACACCAACTATATTGAGTAATCATAACTTGAACCATTCTGTGCTTTCTTCAAACCTTTGTACCAAGTTTTTCTGCCCTCAGCTTATGAAGAAAACAGATGTTTCCATTTTCTTAGCTATCTCACATAAAATATAGAGAACTCCAATGTCTTCATACCATGTTTGCTCAGAGAATTCACTCTCCAGAAGTGGATCGAGTATTTCTGACAACTGAGTTCATAAATTATTCCTATTGCTTTAGTACCTGGAAGTCCTCTAGAAACATCTGGTTTTCACCTTTGACAGTAAGGGAGTTTGAAGCGACAGGCTCAGTTGTCAACGGCTGCTTTCCTTGGCTGAGGTCTCAACCAAAAGAAAATCCTTCCTCTGAAAACAGATGCTCAGATCCCCCAGTTTAGCAAGGAATAGCACCTTCTAAAAAACTCAGATTTCAAAGCAGTCACTTTCATGGTACTAACCTTTACATATATTAACTAAATAAAGAACTGTAGATGAATGTGATTAAATAGCAGTGTTCATTTTGAAACTGGTTATAAAAATTCAGATGTGATTTCTAGTAGTAGTATAGCACTTGTGACTTAGACATTTTTATACTGTACAGGTGTATCTTCCCAACAATTATTCATTTCTGTGGGTTTAGCTCCTAGAAAATACAAGTATTATGAGTACTGTTTACTAGTGTCAAAACACAAGTGTACTTTAAATATTCTTCCCATGCGTTATGTATAAGAGAGAGTGGAGCAGCAATGTCAGAAGCAAATGGATTGAAAACAACAGTTTAGGTTTACCTAAAGGAGACACAGGCCTTCAAATTGGAAGTATCACTAATTCATATGTTCACTTTATCAAAATCGCCTAAGGCAAATGCAGTCATGTTAAGCCAACAAGTACAGTTAACTGGGGTTATTTCAAAACTACTATCTCTGAACTAAACCTTAAATAAGGTTAGGTTTTGCTTTTTTCTTTTTTTAAAAAAACCAAAACCTCTTGGCACTAATTCAACCCTGCATGTTACAGAGTTAGAATTGGGAAAGGCTCAAAATGCACAGATCTGGAAGACCAATGGCCAGGTGCTGATTACCTCCAGGTTGTATTACACTCCACCAGCAATGAGAATACTAGCAAGAAGTTCTCAGTACAGGCAGCGCAGAATGATGTAACGCCACACTAGGGGCAAAAGATGTGGTTTCTGAATGATAGGAGTGGTAGTGCTCACTCATGATCTTTGCCCCAGGGCAGCCCTCTGAAGACAGTGAGGAAATTGCAGAATAAATCCCCACAATGGCTGTTTTCACAATTGTGTTGCCTGGGATCAGACACCTTTCCTGTTCCAGCTACAAAGCTCCCTGATTGCAGCAAATCTGAATTGCCTCTAGTTGATGAGCAAAGTGGCTTCATCTAACTTTCAACGGGATAGAGTTAGCTCTGTGCCACTCTTGTGTAAACTTTACTTTGGGCAGAGTTTAAAGCACGTTCAACATCATGGAAGGTGGATTTGGTTTAGTTATTAGACTAACGCAGACTCTGAATCACTTCTGAGTTAAGTATCGTATGACATTACTGTATTGATTTTACAGATGTGTCTTCTAAGTCATTTTCCAGTTTGGGTTTGCAATCTTTATTTTGCTTCCTGTTTTATTATTCATCTTCTGCTCGCTCCCTGCTGTTCACTTCTATCTCTGTTAACAACTGTGTACAATATACGACGAAATGAGTTTTTAACTGCAGCATGAAAAACTGGCCCCATGGTAACTGATGAATCACCTAAGCAATCCACTATCTGCCTCCAGCAGCGCTCCACATAAAACAGAGCAAAGAGTAGTGAAAAACAAAACAAAATTCTCTCTGTATTAGGCCTGTCCTATAACACGGGACAAGGAAGGCAAAAGAAAGCTTCCATCTCCACTTCAGATTACTGCAATGCCTAAGAGCGTCAATATAGCACACGCACCATATTTTCAAAACAAACAAAAAAAAAAGTAAAAAAATGTAAAAACTATCTTTGAATCAAGAGCAGTATCTGAAAAGGAGTATATGCGAACAGGAAAATCTGCAAAATAAGAGGAAAGGGAAAAAGTTGCTTCTCTTTCTTTCTCTTCAGAGAAAACCACAGCCTGGGTATTTGCTCAGCATCTCTTGGCTGATGTGACTGACTCGGTCTTGAACAATCTTTGTGAGTCACTACCTCTCTAACTATAACCACCACCCTCCCTCCCACTCCATACTGCTTGCTGCCTGGGGAAGGGTGGGGGGCAGGTAGAGGAGTCGAAAGTGAAGTTGAACATGAGAAGGTGGGGAGGAAAAGTATTTTAATGTTTGTCTTTGTTTTTCACTACCCTACTCTGTTTTAACTGGCAGTAAATCAAACTATTTTTCCCAAAGTTGAGTCTGTTTTGCCCACAATGGTAAGTGGTAAGCAACGTCTTTATCTCAGCCCATGAGGTTTCTCATCCTATTTTCTCCTCCTGTTTTAAGGATGGAGAGGTGCGAGAATCTGGATGAGAATCTGGCTGTCAGTCAAAGCTAACTCACCACAGTGGTTAATAGTCTGCTCAAGTGTAACATCAGATCTGAACTTGTAAGTCCTACTGGATATTTATCGACTCTGTGAAGAGGAATGCAGATGCCGTTGCTGCAGTTAAAGCTTATCTTGCCATATATCCAACTTTTGGGACACTTTAATTGCCTAGTGGCAAGGAGGTTAACCGTGCAAAGGGGAAAAAAAGGAGAAATCTACATGTAATCTCATAATCATATATTTTCCCATCCTTGCAGTATATCCTAAAAAGACAACAGTCTATAATTATTATAGATTATGACTAGCTTTTCAAAATTATTACAGAATGGGGAATATTGTTAGAAAGATTGTTGTACTCATTTTACAAATATGAAACAAAATGAATTTTCAATAGCGCTGAGTAATTTCTCAGAGAAATAACTGGGAGCTAAGACTTTTCCAAAATCCTGATCAGAGCAATAAAAGAGTTAGCCATCCTTTCCCTTAACTAACTAATATTACAGTCATGATTATCACCATTGACCCTTGCTACTGCCATATTTTGCTAACAAATTTCCATCAACATAAAACCCAACATAATCCTTGCAAAAAATGAATGGTGTCAGTTGTTAAAACTTAAAGTGAATTAAAAGACTGAGTTTCAACTTTTAAGACAGAAAAAATATAGCACAAATATCTGCTAACTCCAAAGACTGAGATGGACTCCACATGTCAAAACTAAGTACTGAGAACATATTTGTCTCATGAAGATTAGTTTAAATATCCTCAGGGCAAGTTACTGCAAACTCCCTATAGGTGGAACTTATGACAAGTAAAAACTAAGTAGCAAGAATAGATGCTGCATACATTAGACTGCATCATTTTTTTTGTTATTGTCAAGAAATTAACATAGAAAGTTGCAAATATGGCTAAAAATGGTGCAACCTATTTAGTTTCTGAAAGCTAATTTCATAATGCCATAGATATCTGCATAAGCCATACATCAGAGAACTAGGGAAGAAATGAAAGTAGGTTAAAAAAACCCAAATGATTACAAACAATAATGTTTCTGAAAAGAGTCATTAAAAAAAAAAAAAAAAGAAAAACAGAAAATATGACTCAAGGATAGTTTTTGCAGCCAGCCTTTCTGCTTACAAAATCAGTACACTACTCATTCAGCTTCTTAAGATTTTGGAAACAGCGTTAATGAAGTCAGAGAAACTGTTGTACTTTGCACAACTTGCATTTTAACAGCCTTAGCTCTGTCTGCTTCTCAAAAACATCCCAATAAGAAAAAAAACAACAAAAAACAACCAAAACCACACACAAGTTGACATAAGAGTCTGAAGGACTTCATGGGGCATTCTAATTGCATTTGAGTATTAAGGAAAATATTGGAACGGCCATAGAGACGTACGCAGATGATGCAGAAGTCATTTTATACTCGGCAATGCTGAAAAAACAAACATGATTATCAGTGCCATCTACACTATATTGGTTTGAAGCAAGTGTTGGCCTGTCTAATGATACCACTTTTTCAGTTGTTGAGTAAGAAAACCCACAGATTCTACCATTTACATGAAATAAGCCTGAACATGCTCCAGCACTTTGCAAGGGTCTTCGTTTTATATCTGATAAAAACCCCTGACCTTCTAGCAATACAGCGGCTTTCTTGTGATAGATTAAACAAATGTCACAGTTACCCAGACTTCTCATCCCTGAGTTCAGAAGGAGTCAAATGATAGGTATAAAGTGACAACTGTACTTTCTGATAAATAATTCATATTTTAGTAAAGTCCTCCAGTTGGAATACAATTTTGGGGTGTACAGCAAAGTAAGATTGCATAAGAGCTATTATCTGTGTCTGAGCCAGTATTTTCTTGCATAAGTACATATGTATATCTCTTCATTTAAATACATATCTGCATTTTTATACAGAGAATAATATGATTCTCCTATGCCAAATTATTCTATTCTGTTTAAATGTGAAGAATATGTTAGGAGAGTAATTTATTTTAGGGGGACACATCTACAAAAAAATTTCAGGTGTTAAGACAGGCATGTAGTCATGAAGTTCTTATCAACTATACTAGGCTCTGTTGTAAACATGACTCTTCTAACCACTAAGAACTCAGTTCAGTGTGAAACAGACTAAAACATCTGGTTGGTCAGTGACTTTCTTTTTATGCTCAGGCATAAGGTCTTGAGGCTGAGCAATACCTGGTATTATTTCGTGGAAGGCAACATCTTTCTCTCTGGAGACATTCCCCGCAGTGCTGCTGCCCAGTTCAAAATCGTTACGATCTCATGCAGGACCTGAGAATTCAGCCCATTTCAGACGCAACTCCACATGACAAACCCTTATTCCACGTTCAGTATAACGTGGCGCTTGCACCATTACCGCTGTAAGAGCTTTTTGATTGTGTGGCAAAACTCAAACTTACCAGAGTTTTTATACTAACTGAAAGAAGGCAACGACAAGATTCAGTCCAGCAGCAAAGAGAAAGGAGCTGTGGACAACCTGTGAGTATGAATAAAATTGTAGGACTTGAGGGAAAACCCTGTATGCTGAACATCTACCACGATTAACCAAGCCATATGTGCACAAAAGATCTCACTACTCACCCAACACATTTAATGGACTCCCCTGACAATGTCCCTTGTTAGTACTCACTAGGATACAAACATGAGGAGAGGGATCACAGAAACATGTATTGTATCAACCCAGTAACTGTAGAGAAGGAGATAACCTCAAAGATTTCAATAAAGTCTGCATCTCCCAGAATAAATGGAGGAAATGGACACCAACTTCCTCAGGCAATTTTGTCAGAATTAAAGTTGCATTTTATGTTATACCTTTACACAATCATTCATCTTCAAGTCTCTGTGACAAAATAGGCAAGCTAATCGACATGAAAAGACTAACAACTTAAAATTGCTAGTATTTCACTGCAGGTAGCTTTGCCCCCCAAAAATTACATGGAAGATGAGGAATCCTCTACCAGATATAAAATGGCATTTAGTATATCTCAGTATCATAAGGAAGTATGCATATTACTTAATTAGTGTAGTTTGTATCAAGCAAGTAGTGGTCTGACACTGCTTTTTCATTAAGGGATGTCTGATGAAAAGATATGATGCTTACAAACATCATATTCCAAGTCTGGTATACACAACTACGCTTGTACAATCACATGACTCACCCCAGTAAGACAGGGCTTTAATGCTAGCATTAAATGATTCAACAGAGTTTAAAAACAGAGGAACAAAGCTTCTTCTAAAGGTGTTCTAGCTACTAAAGAGCAGGTGCTATCAAGTCCAGTTTTGCTATTGTAAATGCCAAGCACTGACAGAAACCAACTGGTATTTCACGCTTAAACTCGGCAAAGCTAAGACATTTAGAATGAGGTTGACAGAGTTCATCAGTTGCTGAAAAGAGATATTCTTTATAAGTCAAGTATAAAGGATTACCACAGCCACCTATGAAGAATCAGAGCCAAAGTACTTGTGAAGATACTGGTTGCCATTAAAAGACCTAAAGGAGGACTCTAATTCGGTAACAATCTCAATTTCCAATTTAGATATAAACCAATGTAACAACTTGACAGCAACTTGCAGTTCAAAAGATGTGATCCTATCTCCCCTCTGGAGCAATGGAATTGAGATCATCTTCTACATGCTTGTTTTCTAATAGTGTTAAATTTTCTAAGTATCTAAGGCTGCTCTCCATCCTCTGTTCTTTTCTGAAACCGGCAATATTTGGTGTGGAGCCCATTTCCCTTAGAAATGAATTCTCACCAGTTACTTTACACTGCAGATATAAACATGACTGACTGCCAGTCCTGAGAGAGGCCACAGAAGAAGATGGGAAGAAGGTTCAGAAGGTGGCAATGTGAAAAAAAATCAGAACTTTCAGTCTTGTTTCATATGATAGATAACCTCATTTGGTTAAAAAATATGGCAGTCTGCTAATCAGAGGTTACTGGCTTAAGGAATACAGGGATTTTATTGAAGAAGGGAACAATACTTTGTGCCTATCTGATATGATTTCAGAAGGTGTGTCTTTCGGTAAAGGGCTGCATTACTGCTGTATCCATTCCTAGTGAGTAGCAGCAACTAAAACAGTTTGTGAATTTTGCAGGCTCTCGGTGCCTCATTTGCAAGAAAAATGATACAGCGGAATACTGGGATCTGAAACAAATAGAATACTGATAGTTAAATCTGCTCTTTTTAGCTAGTTTTAAACAGTTAACCGTCCCTAGAGTTCTCAAAAATCTCCATGAGAATTGAGAGCCAGCAGTTTTTGCTCTCCAGCTGAAAACGTGGAATCAATGACAATACCTTCTGGAATCCCTCAAATTTGTTACTAGGAATGTCCTCTAAGAAGCACAACTGCAATAATCCGTTACAGATATTTAGAGATCTTAGAGAACAGCTGCAACTGAAACTCTAAGAAGAATATCAGCATCCCTTCCTAAATTCCTGCAGTAGAAACCCCTCAAAAGATAGTACAAGAGCAAGGAACTTTTTGGAATAACAGTCCAAGAACACCTCATAATGTGTAGCTCAAAACTGCAGCATAGCTGTGGAAAAATTCCCATCCCCAAAAAGGAATAAGTAAGTGAAGTCCAGCTTTCTTTGTTCTTCTCAGCAGATGCAGCAGATTCCAGAGAGGGAGAGCTACAAAAAGTTTAATATCTTATCCTGGAATGCAAGACTTTCTTCTCGCTCACCTAGACATTCTTCCACTGCCCATCTTCCCACATACACCCCCCCACACACTCCGTATTTTGTCAAATTAAACATGCTGGATCTAAAAGCCCTGCACTAACAGCCAAGAAAATTGAGAAGCTGAATAACAATGGAGGTTCAAGACCATGTGTTATCCAGAAGCTTATGCAAGGGGAATAATCAAAGAGGAAGCTAATCTATTTAAAAGCTCAAGAAACGTCTAATAGGTATTATATGCCACTATATGAAGCACTGCAGTTCCGAGAGGTAATTAAAGTAGGTTTTCCCAGAAAAAAAGGATCTCAGGGCTCTAAGGCTAGTGATAATATAGTTGAAAACCTCCTTTTTAGCATTACTACACTGAGAGACGGTGCAAAGGAGCATGGGAGCCATAGTGTGACAGAAAGGACTTTTCATCAGAATAAAAAACTCACAGGACAATGTGAATAAAACGGGGTCATGGTCCATGGTAAAAAGGCGTATTCAGAACTTTGTAGTACTGTCAAAGATAGGCTACTTTAATGGTTGTGCCGGTCTATGAGGAGTAAGGTAGGTCCTCAACGAAGCTGTAAGAGGTTTCAACAACAATGAAGACTTGAGGGTGCTCTGCGTTCGGCAGGTACAGGACTACTTCCACTCTTCAGAGCATTGGAAGAAAAAGAGAGGAAACAGTATGCCTCACTCCTTTTAAAACTATGGAAGAACACGCAGCTGCAAAGAGTTCAGAGCATGACCCTAGTACCACTGGCTAACAGCACTTGCATATGTGTGCTCTGCAGTGTCGATATGCATATACATAAGCACTCCGAGAAATGCTACTACATTCTCTTTCTCTGCCTTAAAGGAACTTGCTGTGTTTCTAAAGCCAGTGAATTAACTTAAACATGCTTGAAGTAGCCTGCTTAGATGCATCATCTGAAAATCACAGCACTTGATGTTTTTCCTTACTAAGAGTATTTTGAAAATAGACTTGCTCACCCCAAAAATAAAAACAAAAAGAGAATAAAAAAGAAGTAATTGTTAAATTGAACATCAAGTCCCAGGATTATACTGACTTTTGGCAGACAGACCACAAAGCATAGCATAAAATCTCATGAAGCATTCAGCACAGAGGCAAAGCACCATAGCATTCCTGATGCAAATGCTTATTAAAAAAAAACCTAAACCCCCAAAACTGTACTATCTGGCTGAAACAATGCAAATTAAAAATACTTTAATCATAATGTAACTAATCATGCACTCCTTGCACAAATGATGTAGATGATATAACATAGATTCACACAAAACTTGCAACATAATTCAAACATTGACTTGGAAAGTCTAATAAAGGAGTAAGATCATGATTTTTACATTAAAAGCTAATAAGTCATATAACTTACTTTGATGGAGAGTGGAGATTTCATGATTACTAAATATTTTGTTACTTTGTTGGGGTTTTTAAAGTTTTTTTTAATAAAAATGGAATTTACACTAAGGCCTGCAGAATTATTTATGCTTTTTTGTATCAGTGAGAATACTGCAGATTAGCTAATGTGAGGTAACTAATAGGTGCTGTTGTGTTCTATTTGTTATCGCAAACGTCAATTAGTTCTGAAGAGTTTTACCTGTTATCTGTTAGCAGCAAACAACATCAATGAATATTTGAAAACAACAGCAAGTGAATAGAAATGACAATGAAAGCCAAAATGACAATCCAGGCAATTAAACCCATGTCTCCCTTGAGAACTAATCACTTCAGTTTACAACACCAAATATGGATGTGGGAGGTGTAGGGAGTAGGATGATAAAAGAAGTGCCAACAGCAAATAGGTTTTTCCTTGAATCAGTATGAATATCGAAGGTTTTTAAATGTTTGAAATACTGAGGCAGGCATCTTTTTTATTGTTTCCAGGAACAAATATTAATTTCTAGATGAGGGACTTGCTTAATGCTTTTAATCTTTCAACCTCGGCAAACATACTGTTTTTATTTATCTGAGTGTTAAGCACATTTTATCATGGAAATGTCTCTTGCAAATTTTGTGTATTTTGAGCCTATTTTCTGTCTTGTGCTTTTAGCCCTTCGGTACCCTTTTTTTATTAAAGCAGAGTTAGCATGCAAAAGGTATAATTTAATTGAGCAATAAAGATCCTAATATTTTCATGCATCTAAAAAATTTAATATGCTCTGCAGCTCACTGAAATAAAATCAATTCAATAAGGTTTTGCTTTTCCCTCCCTCATTGTTTACTTAAGCTTTTATTACTAGCGTGGTGCTCATGATGAGTGAAGAAATGACAGCATGGAAACCTCTAGTCCTTGGCAGACGCACCAGCTATGAATAGTTCAAGTGGAAGCAGTTCAAAGTTATTCCACCAGTGCAGATCCACTTCACATCTGACCTAAGAGTGCCATCTCTTCGAAATCAAAACGGCCAGTCAGGTTTCATGCTCACTCAACTTTTCCCCCTCACCTGGACTTCCAACTGTGCCAAACAGTGCATGATGGTTCCACAATGCCCTTGCCAACACACCAACAATGAAACGTCGAACACCTCAGTAGGATTTGAATAAGAGCTTCCAAATCTACACAGTCAGGTATGAGGAAGCAAGATTTCCAGTACCTCCTCATAGAAAATGGTATATGAGAAAATGCTTGTGAAGAGATAATAAAGCCCTACACAAATGAATAAATACTTGTCTGACATTTAAATGTGCACCTGATAAATTATAACTTATATTTCAAGCTCTGATTCAGGTAACTACATTAGTTACAAGGCATAGTCCTTTATATTTAATTTCAAATCTCTGCAACGGACTCTTTCAGCACAGTTTGCAGTGCCTGAAGCAAAATCGAGAGCTACCATGCAATATATGTCTCTTCGGTAAATTATTCATAATAGACAAAAGCATGCACCAGATTCCAGAAATGTGGAAATAGATTTAAGAAATACGATTTCCTCTTTAATTTTCCATGAAAAACAGTTTGATATGATTTTGCTTAATGTACACATAAAGCACATTTGTAACAGTAACATCAATGAAAAAGACTACAAACAATTTTATAAATCTACCTTTTCTTTTGGAAGAAAGAGGTTCTTTTTCCACCATAGTCCTATCAAATGCAGATGTTATTTTACAGTGCCTATATTGGGATTTTAAAGTGTTTGTGCAGGGATGTAGATGTTATTTTAAAGTGTCTGGATGGTATTGAGTTAATCTATATGGTGCTAGGTTTTAGATTTGTGAGTAAAGTACATCAGTGCTTGCATGGCATCAGGATTTTTTCCTTTTCCCACTCAGCACCCAGTGAGTAGGCTGGAGGTGGGCAAGAAGTTGGGAGGGGACACAACGTGGACAGCTAACCTGAATTGACCAAAAGGATGATTCATAAAATACGGTGCCATGCTCAGCAATAAGAGCTTAAGGGAAAGCAGGAAGAGGGGGGGATATTAGTGGGGTTTTTTTTTGTTTTTTTTTTTTTAAGTAACTGCTTTGTGTGACAAGGCCTTGCTTTCCATGGAGTGGTTAAACATCTACCTGCTGATGGAAGACAGTGAATTCCTCATTTTGTATTTCTCTCAACCCATGAGATTTTTTGCATTTACTTTTCCTGTTCTGTCTCCAGTCCTTTTGGGGTGAGGGAAATGAATGACCACCTGGTGGAATGCTTAGTTGCTGACTGGTGCCAATCCACCACAGTGTTGTTTTAGCCATGAAGTACAGAACAAGCTATGTTTTGCTTTTGCTAAATAGGCAATCAAGAATGGCTGAGACTTCCTAGTATAATTTATGGTAATACTCTCATGTGTGATATTGTAAAGTTGAGAGGGAAACTAGTAAGTAACCACACTTCTATACATACCTTCTTTCTTTCTTTGAAAAACTCCGAACCCAGTTTTGTTAGTGTCACACATTAGGATAGCTGGAGCATGAATATAAACTCAATTAGAATACTTTGTAGATTTTATGACATTAGATCTCACATCAGCAGAAAGGTAAACATTTATGAAGCTGAACATTAAGGCACATCACGAGTATCTTGCTAACCTGAACCTTATCTGCCATGTGAGTTTATCCATTAAGCTGAAATTTTTCCAGATCTGTGCTGAGCCCTTGTCAAGAACAGAAGGGACAAAATGAACAAAAGTTTCCCATTTCTAGATAACAAAATATCACTTGCCCTTTAGAGTTCCCTAGAAAATTAGAATAATTAGGCACCTGCTAGGTTCCATGTAATTACAGCAAGCTGTAGAAAAAGGGGCAAGAGACCTCACAGGCAAGACACTGGAGGACCTATTCCTGACCCTAAATCTGACTTGCTGAATGACCTTTCATTTTAGCCTCTTTGGATTTCAATGTCCTTAATTGCAAATCGGTGGAATCTATAAGGCACTCTAAAATCTACAGACAAAAAGCATCAACCAAGGTCCACACACACACTAGTACTGTCAAGTCTATTTAGTCAGCTACTCCAGTCATAAAAAAATAAAAGCTAAATAGTTGGGGCTTTTTTTGCCAAACACTGACAGGTCATTGCTAACAATTATTTATGGTGTTACTGAGATTATTACTACCGCCATCAGTGTAACATCTAGCTACACATCAAATAATTCATGCCATATAAACACTGAATAAAAAGATAGTCTATGTCCTATAGGTCTTGCAATGTAATTTAAAAAAAACCCAAACCCCAAAAGACAATAAAACCAAAACTCAACAAAAATCACAATAAAACAATGTCAAGAGAATAAACAGTGTCAGTAAGACAAATTGACTAGTGTGTTAGCCAGTAATCCTACTCCATTTGCAGAACACTTGTAAAGACTAGCCAAATAGTGCTACAACGTACATTCACTTTAAGAACCTGTGTCAGTGCCATCTTCAATGCCAGTTTTTTTTGTAATAGTTGCTACAGCAGCTCTCTTCTCCTTTCCATTTCTGACTGCTCAAAAAATTAAATTACCCACTTGCTATAACCTATGGAAACTTGTTAAGGATTCACTACATCAAAGATTATTGAAATCAAAGCAAGAGTAATATAAAGTGTGTCAAGTTTTTTCTGCATGTAAGAAGGACCATATATTGATGAGACATCTGTATCTGCCATATTGAGAAATCTGCTATATTTGTAAAAGAGAGGAGTTGATGAAAAAAACTACATAAAGACTAATCACCACAAAGAACTCCGTTCTAAAACCTACCCAAACCACCAGAGTGAATGAATCTGATCAGTGTGTCTAGCCTTTACTAACAAGGAAGCCAGCCCACGGACAAAAATTTGGTCGCTAACACACAGAACTAACTTGTCAGTTAAGTAAGAATACTTACATCAACAGGAATAACCTTCTGCCTCTTCCTAGTCCCCCAAGTGAGACCCATGCTACAGAGATTTTGAGGGTTTTGCCTCTCCATGGTGTTTCTGACACATGACACTTGCTAGATGTGAGTCAAATGTCTACAGGACTCTTGTCTAAAGTCCTCTGCAGACAACTATTGCATAGCTCAATTGCTAAATGTAAAGGAAATTTCTTGTAAAAAGTTGATGTAACCTGGGCTCATCACATGACAAAAAATATGTTTTCAATGCAGTCTAGTTGTTGACTCCTTTTCCGAAAGCACCGGCAACACTGATTCTCTGTAGTCAGTAGTGCATGGCATTGGAATTTTGATATATATGTGCATAGAAAAGAAGATTCTTGCCGTGAAACACAAGGGTGTTAGACCCACTTGTGGTTTTTCTTGAACCTATTACTCTACATACTCATTTTCTGTCCTGGTCAATATATCATCTTTTGACTCACCAGAATATAAGTAAGAGAACACATTAAAAGAAACTTTTTGGGTTTTGATTCTTTCAAGCTCTTTGTTACTGAGCAGTCAAATTGCAAATTGGTAAGCAATACTTCAACTACCAAAACAAGAAAATTGTACTGAAAAATAACAATAATAAAAAGTATCATTCTGCTTTCCTAAAATCTCCTCAGGAAGAAAACTGCTTGCAACTTAATCCCAGAGAAATAGATATTTTAAAATAGATTCTATCTGCCTACATCCATCATCATTTTTCCTGTTTGTCAAGACTCTATGGCCTCGAGCTCTGGTTTAATTCATAATGGTAAGTTAAGTTCATCCTTTATTTAATCTCAATTTAAAAAATTACTGCTAAATGGTCCTTCTGGTAATTTATTAACATAAAATAATGGCTTTACAGGAGGTCATTTAAAGCTATTCTGAACTAGAGAATAGCTACTCCACAGCATTATACAGTTTTCTCTCAGTTAATATACATAATACTTCCTCCATGAATTGGGGGTGGGGGGGTGTAGAAGAAGGGGAGAGGTTGGTTAACATTGTTACAGGATATTTTTCTAGAAATACAATTTTTGATGGCTCCATGAGTAAAAAAAAATCCAGAACAGATATCTAGTATTAAAACAGTTCATGTTGATATTCCTGTCAGTTACTCAGTTAGGGCTCTCTAGAAAGGTAATATTATAGAAGAGCCCTAGAATTTCCCCTTCACTCACTTGGTGTCCTTCTTAAACTGCTCAGAATAAAAGAATTAACTGGTCTGTTAAAGAATTCCAGACCTAACTAAAATGTCATCCCACAGCTTAATATAAATCGGTCTCAAAAGACACAGTGGAAATTTGTATTTTAATGCTCAGAAAATGGGAGGTGACTATTCCTATTCATTCAACTAGTGTGAGTTCAGAGCTGTTCAGGTTAATCATGTGCACTGCAATATTAGCTAAACAATTCTTCTGTATCAGATTTTGGTCTGGATGTAGTTGCAGACTATTTGGAGTAATTAGAGGCAAAGTGTATTGCTCTGCAGCTTCTTCCTTAAAGTCATGACAAATGAGTAGTGCTCATAAGCTGTGACACTACCTGCTTCAGAGAGAGAAGAGATAGTCAGAGTCTTCCTTTGACGAGTACTCAGCTGGTCTACCATAAAAACAAGGTATGCAGATCTTAGATATATCAGATGGCATAAATTATATTCCTTAAAAATAATCCTCCCTGCTATAACAGGAAATTAATAAAAAATTACATCAGAAGGAATGATGACCATTACCCTAACTGGCAACTTTGGCTAGTTACAATATATTACAGCTTCATATCTCAATAAAAGGAACACCATATGGTTTGTTGTTTGGTTGGGGTTTTTTTTCAAAAATCTTTGCTTCAACCTAAATTACTCTAAACTCCAAACAACTGGCTTGGTTGCCCTCCGTTTCAGGCTCAGGGCAAGCCTCACTGAGCAGGATTCCTATCAGCCCTCTCTCCCCCTCCCCCTTCCCTCCCAGGGGAGGATAAAAAGGGGAAGGAGGACGAAAATGCCTCACACCAAATTGGAAGTTAAGATTATGAACAAAATTTACCAAGTAACAGAGATAAACAGGGAAAAGGAATATGAAGGGTAGGGGGATATACAAGTATATACCAAACCTGCTCTCGGATGGCGATGGATTGTGCAGAGCACGCGGGGCCAGGCCCGGTCGCGCTGAGGGGCGGCCGCTGCTGCAGCAGCAACAGCAGCCCCACAGCCCGAGGGAGGAACACAAGAAAAACCGCGAACTTCGCGTTCCTTTTAGCGAGTGTGGCAGGGAAGGGCTGGGAATACCAGCTGCCCTCTGACCCCTCAGGCGCCTAGCGTTATCACCTGTCTCCCCCTCCATCCGGTAACTCTTAAACCAAAACACCAAGATAGTCTTTTAAAGCAGAAATTACACTTTAAAAGAATTTGCTCTTTAAAGGAAATTCAAATGTGCAAGCAGAAAAATGTAGAAAAATGTCAGGTTTTTTTTTTCTTACACTAGCTATGCATTTGTACAAATCACAGATTCCCTTTGTTGTTAGAATTAACATAGAGAATGAGCTAAGCTAGTGCTCTTTGTGGTGTTCTATACCTCTTATGTTACCAAGTTTTTCAAATTTAGTAGTAGCATAAAATCTGTTTGACTGACTCAGTTGGTGTGCAATGCATAGCAATAATCACCTCAAAGGCTAATTGTTTTGCAGGAGTGCACTCAGTGTCGACTCTGAGGAAGAAACAAAGCATTAGTATCTTCTATCACCTGGACAGAACTCAGGAAGAAGCAGCTTGCGAGCAGTCTGTGTCTTACAGTACTCAGCTACCTCTGGGAGACAAGTGTGCCAGAGAAATTGTTGGTGATAATAAAAAAAGTAAGTGGCTACAAATCAACCATTAGTGACATAAAAAAAATGAATGGTGTGCTTTTTAAACTGGAAAAGGAAACAAAGTACTGCAATGATGGACAAAGAAAAATATCAGAAAGATTTATCCTAAAAACTGAGGTGTATGAGACGTGTTCTGGTGTTCTGGCACCTATTAATGTAATAGCTTCATAACAGCTTTTCTGATATACAAAAGTATTTTACCTGGATATCCATAAAATCAAGTTTTTCCTTTCTGGATAACACATAATCATACACTTGTAATTGCCTTAGCATTCATGGAAGGGAATGCTTCTGTTGTTTCTGTTGGTTTGATTCCTTCCCCACTCGCTGCTTCTGTCACCCTACTCTCCTTAACACAACAACAGACAACAATATGAAAGAGAGTAAACTAGAAAATTGTGGCACACAGTACTTTCGTCTCAATACAAAGGAAGTTTCTTGTGTTTGAAACATAATAGGCCAGGAAGCAGAACAAAAGGGTAGAATCCATGATATAACTGCTTTCAATGGCCACCTCTCTTTGAATGCTTCATGGCGGGACCAAGAGAAGGCAAGCCCAAACATTCATAGATTTGAAAACCATACCCAAAACTAAAACCATATTTATTATTAAATTCTGTGAACTTTTTTCCAATTCCAGTTCACTCAGCTTTCTATGAATGTGCATTCAACAGCAGTCCAGTATGCAAATACAAAATACCACCAGTTCACATCGAAATATTATCAGACTCTTTCTGATGTCTAACCTATAGACTAATTTTATTAAAATGCTTCATAAATGTCCATTCTACTTTAAAGATGAACATTTACTGGTAAGCCCCAGGACACATAAGTTCAAATCAATATCCTCTAATTACTTCTATTAGCTGGGACAGTCCCTGTATCAGGCCCACTCAGCTGAGAAGCTGAGATTTTTGTAAATGTGCGGTCATTCTGAGGATGTCATATTAATATAAATCTATTTGTCAAGCAAACTGGTGAAAAAATAAATTCTTTTTTAAACAAAATTTTTCAGTCACTGATTCCCTTCTAGTCTAGAAAATCTGGTATATTGAATATGTACATCCATACAGAACAAGCAGAATGTGAAAATCTATTATACTATGTACCATTATAGTTGGAAGGCAGGCAGTATTTGCAACATAGCTTGCAAATATGTTATATCTGATATATAGAAATATAGAAAGGATTTTCTATTACCGCTTCTAATCATTTATATAGATCATGGCAGTAAGATTAGGCCTTAGTTTGATTTTTCAGGTTCAAATCCTTTCCTAAACCTTGTTGTTCCTGAAAGATAGCATTTGTCTGTCAACTGATCTGACTTACAGATCTGTATATTAACTTGGTAGAATAAAGTAATGAGAATATTTTAAAGCAGCATTTTAAAAACTTGTTTCTACCCTAATAGTTACATCTCAATTACTGATCAGTTTCCTGAGAAGCAACTCTGTAATAAACCTGCTCACATTTCTCTCTCAGGCAAAAAAAAAGATGGATGTGCCTCTACAGGATGAGATTTGCAGCAGGGCTAGAGCAAGTCCTTGGCTGGATTGAGGACGGACACAAAACTGAGCTGCTGCAACCAATTGATACTGTGACATTGTCAGATTTGTGATCACAAAATCTAAGCTTCTTTTTTTTCACCGAAATAGGTTGGGAATTCTTAATGGGAATAAAGAGAGTAGACAGCCATTGATATCCAAGGAGAGGCATCACATATATCCAGTGAAGCCTTAAGATGTGTAACTCATATTTAGGCTCCTAAATAACAGTGGACTTGAATGCACTGTTAGGATCCTCAATATTCCTTTGATTCATGCTCACGCACTGTAAGATGTCTGTGAAAAATCCAGACAACAACAAAAAATCTCTCTTATACTGAGACACCAAACAGATTTGAGAAAGGTGTAAACACGTCTCTGATTTTTAACTTAAAAAGAAATTTACTATATCGAAATTCAGTGAACTTTTCAGTATTATGCATAGGTGCACTAAAGTGCCTCCTAAATAGCTTCAGTATCAAGCATATTAATGCCGTTGCTATTGGTGCAATGAAGGTGTTGAGAATAGAAACATTAGCTGCATATATGCACTGGTATTCCAGTTTAAATACTGCCAGACATTTATGTTTCAGGAGACTTAAATTATGCATGGGAAAATTTGGGATTTTCATGTAATATTTGACATCGGTTTAGCTTACTGTCATAGCTGTCAATTTATAAAATATTGCTGTCTTTGTCTCTTAAATACGTGAGCTGGCCATTTTGTGGAAGATTGAGGAAGAAAAATAATTCCTAGGCACAGTGTAGAGCCTATACACTGATAAAAGAAATCCAGGAGTTTTCAAGGAAAGGAGAGATGATGCCAGCTTGTCCAAGTGATTATGCACTCCCTGCTCACCACCTTTTACATCCATGGTGTAATTCCTCCAGCCTCTCGTTAAAATAGAACTTTTTGCTGTTCTTAACATTTCTTTCACAAATTGTTCATATTGCTTGTTTCTGTGTTCACAGTGCTGAACCTCCACATGGAAGGCAACCCAGGCTATATATGTGAAGCTACCCAAATTGAAACTCTCAGGTGTTAATTTTCTAACCAGTCTGTCTCCGTGGATTCAGTTGAAACAGAAAGAAAAATAATGAAATTTATTTCGCTTGGAGTGATATTCCTACAAATATAATGTCAATCTTTAAACTTAGGTCGCTTTTCATTAAATGCTCTTTAAGGAGAAAAATCCTTTGAATTTCATTAGATTTCTGCATGATACACTTAATAAATAAGTCAGTTTATTAAGGCCAATTAAGGAAGCTGATGGTTAGTGCTTGCAGTCTATGGTTTACCAATATGAATACAGTAAGAATAGCAAACATAAAAAGCTATACATATTTACCTCCATATACATCTTTAAACAAACCAATAAATGTGCAAAAAAGTAAAGCAGAATTAGAATTATATCAAACCTCAGGACATGTAGGTTAATATGATACCTTTTTTTGAGAAAGACTTGCTGGCTGAATTGGTAAATAGTGAGACAAAATACTCTTCAACTCCACATAAAGTGTCTGAATACACTCTCATTAAAATCTATAGGACAGGAACCAACTATCAGTTCAAACAAAATCAGACCATGTCCAGTCAAACTGCTACCTGCAAAGTGCCTCACACTTGATCTCCTTCTGTCAGTGCTGGGGAAAGCCAATGATTTCAAAATAGTAGGAGACAGATGGTTCCCTTATCCAGATCTGAACCGACGTTTCCCGTCCAATGTTGTGTCTAACCTGTGTGCATAACAATATCAAGAGAGAGCTCCAGTTTATGGCATTTTCAATGCGTTACGTAGGACACAGTGCCTAAGAGACAAAGCAACACCCTGGCTTTTAATGCCACTGTTATCTGGCTGAAAAATATTCTTTAAAATTCTGAGTAAACCAAAATAGAAATTTAGTTGTCAGCATCACTTTTGCAGGTCAGGCTCATTTGTTACAGTAAACAAACAACCCTCCTCCTATTTGTTTTACAGACTTTATTGTTTCATTACTCCAAACACATCTATAGAACAGTGAAAGGGCCCAGCAGGACCAGAAGTTTCATTTGTTCCTGTAGATGCAAAACGGTTTTGTAGGAATAGACTCAGCCTTTCTGAAATTTCTGTACTGCAGAAAGACTTTATGTCTGTTGCTGGCTTGTCTTTATCTACATCCTTATCTTCTAAGACAATAATTTCATCTCCAAGAAATGAGGGAATATATTCTTCCAGAAGTTTTAACAACGTGTGAGCTTCAGGTCCTCTTTCCTCTTAGTCATAGAACTTGAATATGACATAAAGGGGGCCTAAAGGAAAGATGGAAAGGGTCTCTTTATCAGGGAATGTAGTGATGGGATAAGGGGTAACCATTTTAAACTGAAAGTGGGTAGATTTATATTAGACATTAGGAAGAAGTTTTTCGCTGTGAGGGTGGTGAGAACAGGTTGACAAGAGAAGCTGTGGATGCCTCCTCCCTGGAAGTGTTCAAGGCCAGGTTGGATGGGGCTTTGACAACCTGGACTAGTGGAAGGCCATGTCAGGGGGCTTGGAACTAGATGATCTTCAACATCCTTTCCAACCCAAACCATTATATGATTCTATGACAAAATGAGCAGGAAGGGCCAGACTGCCTTTAACAAAAGAGAATCTTAAATTCAGAAGCAGAGACTATCATCTGGAAGGTGCTTCACTTGCCCACTTGCTTACCAACGGCTGCCACAGAACTCTTAGTTGCATTGCAAAGTCTCCTTGAAATTATTCATTATAAAAGACCCAGTGACAGCATCCAATGTATTATCATGAGAGAGTGCTTGGGGAGACGTTCAGAAAGAGAGGGCAAGCATTTGCAGCACGACAGGAGCTGTGTCTGCGGCAGGGCTCAGTGCTCTCTCTCCTATTTGAAGAGGTACAGAATGATTCTCTGAAGTAAGAAGCTCAGAGTATTTTCTTTTCATGGTATTTTCCCTCTTTTTGTTTATAAGCTTCAGCCTTACACACACTAAATTTAATTGTATTTACCATACACTGGCCAAGACACTTCACTCATCTAAATCCCTCTGGATCATTCTGTACTGTTCAGGATTATTTGCTTTATCATTAGCTAACTTGCTATCTCATTTGAAGCATTCACATCTGTTACCACTCAAGAAGTTCAACCACTGCTCCTGGGGATACAAACTCAGCTTCTTTCCAGAACCAGAAACTGCCGCTTACTTACTGCTGAAGAGACTTTCACACTACATAGTTTTTGAGCTTTGGGATTAACTTTTGATATGGAACATTGCTAATCAGTTTTACCTGTATACTCAGAACAAGGAAAATAATTTCTAAGGTCAAATCATCAGAATGCAGTAAAATTGTTTAATTTTCAAATGACAGTGGACGTAACATTTTATCTGCCACAGAAGAGGCCATTCGCTTCTATTTAACTGTATCTGAATTACCTAAATAAGATAACAGAATATTAAAGTTCATAACTGCACAGTTATGTAAAAACATTAAGTGAAACTTTAAGGGAAAACTACATTCAAACATGCAATAACATTTACATTAATCATATTTATTGCATAATATTTTTGAAGTATCTATCACTAATAACTTTACAATAAACTAGTTATAGCTATTCTAATATCCTTTCAGGAAGTTAATCTAGGGTTAATCTAAGTTTAGGAAGGCAAGCTAAACAATTCAACCTGTAAGCATCCAATACAGCAAAGAAGATCTTAGAAAATGTGATCTAAGAGAATTTGCCCCTTCTGCTGCTGCATCTGCAGGCAGGATTAATATATTGTTTAATGGTGACAGTCTCTTCAAATAATCATTAATTTTAAAAAGCCCTTTGTATCATATGAGCAAAGCTGAATATAAAGTGATCACATTATACTTAATACTAAAATGAAAGCCAAAAAATAGACTGATTTTTGAAAATTACAAAAATCTTAAAAGGTAGGCCACTAACATTCAAAGATTGTTTTTTCTAATTTATTCTCCTGGGAATTTTGATATTTCGTATGCTTTATCTAATACTTTTGGCATCATAAAAAAATGAAACCAGCTATTATGTTCTCTAGAATAATATGCAGTAAACAGATAACATAAATAATTCTGACTAATTTTACAGAAAAATATCTCATTATATTTACAGAAAAAGAAGAGCGTATCATAAATCTGCTTGCAAATCTGCCTTGCAAAAATCCACTGTTAACCCATCAGCGCCCAAGACAATATTTTGAAGGTCCAGTGACACTGTCTGCTACAAACGGCAACATTGAGGCACATTAGTAAATAGCTCATTTCCTTTTAGCGTTAAAAAATGTAGGGCTGTATGAACAGAGAGGTATTGGAACACATTTGTTGTGGTTGGATTAGAGGACATTATTGCCACTCCCATGGAAACTAGCTCCAAGACATATCTCAGGAGTTCTATTAATTATTCTTTCAAACACTTCCATAAATATAATTTGGAACTGCATCCTAATTTACCAATTTTGAGACTATTTGTGTTTTCTGAATTTTTAGTTTATTTGACTGAATACTATTATTTCTCACCCTGTTGGGTGGTTTCTTCTGCCTTTTTCCCTCTGACACGTAGGATTTTTAAGAATACAATAAATCTGTATCTTTTTCTACCACTGAAAATCTGTTGCCTTCTGCTGTAAGAATTACAGAGAATTTAAACCAGTGGAGGTATTTTGCACAGATTATGCATTTTTTTTCTAATTTCAGTGTAGCTAAGTCATCAGTCCAACATATTCAGTCATCTCTCTGCTGCTAAACTTGCTCTTTCAGTTGAGTATCATAAAAGTATAGTAAACTGGCATTTGTCATACCTCTATATTACTATGAAGGAAAGTTTTCAAATTATGTTCTTGTCTGTGACTTCTGTAAGACTGCTGAGAACCATTCTGTATTTAAAACTTCAGTTAAATAAACAGATGAATGTAATGTTTTAAGGGACTGAAAGAAGAAGAAACTAATAAAGCTAAAGGACCACTAATTAGCAAGCAATTTTACCTATACATATTTTTTTCTAACAGAGCTATATCTAGTTTTAAAATGCACATTGCTGCACATTAAAAGCAACGTTAAACATAAGCAAGCAATTCAGAATGCTGCTGCATATGTATGATTCAGCCTACTTCCATAACCCTGTATCTGGCATGCGGAATTTCATTTGCCTTCACGCTGCCTAATCCTCCACCTTTATTAGCAGTCAGCAGAGTTCCTCATGATTTTCTCTGGTTTGAATTTTTTAACTTCATTTGAAAAATTAAATAAAATCAACCAATACTCAGAGTATTTGAAAATCCACAGTGCCTCATGATTTCGGTCATGGAGTTGTAGGTGTTCTATATTTGTGAAGATCAATTCTACAATATCTGATATGCTGCAGTCAAAAACGTTAATATAGCATGTTTATATGAATAGAAATGTCATGCACAGAGCATGCAAGGTAGTTCTTCCAGTCTACTGGAAAAGACTGACTCAAATGGACTCTATTATGTTTTGTGTAATACAGTCCAAGAAAGCAGACTAGGATATTGTAAGAAGCAACAAACGGTTATTTGTCTATTTGGTTTTGGTTTCCTCTAGACGAGAGAAGAGTGAAGAAAAGAAAGGTAAGAGCTTTCAAATATGGATAAAGGAACTGCAGGGGGACAAGGAGAGAGTGTTCTCTGTGACCACAGCCAACAGAGGAACAAAGCAAAGGAATTATAGTGAAAGAGATCCAGTTCATCTTTTCCGGGAAGCTTGTTGAGCACTGGAGAAGTGAACTGAATTTTCTGGAAAACAAACTTGATTACTACCTTTTAGGCACAGCATAGCATGACTGACTTGACTGTGGGAAGGCTGGTGGACAGGGACCTCTTAAAGTTCTTTGACACTATAGTTTCCAACTCTGCATGTAAGGCTGTGAATTCTTTAAAAGTTTCATATGTATATAGATCAGATTTTATAGTACTGCCCCTCAGCCACCTGACAAGAGACCCCAGTTTGTCAGAGGTGCCTGAAAAATGTATTTGCAACAACTGTCATGTTAATTCTCCAAGGCAGAAGGGAGACAGGGAAGGGACAGAGATTGTTGTTATTGAAATTCCTTTAGTAAGGTAATGCTGAAAGGGGATTACTTAAAATGGAAACACAACAGGTTGTGTTTGAAAAGTCAGTAGGAGGTAGCAGGTTTTCACAAACCCCCAAATGGAGAAAATATTCCTGTTATACCAAATTTTTATTCTGAAGTATCAATACACCAAATTTTTATTCCTATAATATCAATACATATTTTAAGAGGGAATGGGAAAAGTCATGCACATCTTACTTGAGACATTAGTTATCAGTTTAGCTGGGCAGACACTAGCAAAATGTTCCTATATGTTCCTGTTTCCTAATCTGAGATAATGCCTCTATGTACTTCTAATAAAGTCCGGCCACACAAAAGGACATCACAAATACAATGCCTACTGAGATATCCTGCTCAAACCCATGGTTCTAATACATGTATAAACTTTTAATGAACAAAAGATTTTGTCCCTAACACTTTCACAACTCACAAATTTAGCCAGCCAAATAAACATCACCATTTGATATAAATACCTCAACCTGGGGTAGCAATGTAAGAAAAAATGGTAGCAAATAATGTAGAAAACCTGTCTGTACCTTAATTAGCAAGATCCAAACCAGGCAATGTCATTTACTTCTTTTCAATCACAATATATTTCACCAAGTAATACAATAGCATAAAAAAAAAATATATATATATAACTGATCTCTTGAGTCTGAAAGCATTTGCACTGTAATAGAAGAAATCATTACAAAGGTGCTGAAACGTCAACTTTTGCTACCTTGCAAAGTAAATCTCATGACGATGCAGAAGAAGTGGTATAAAAGACTACCTCAGATGGCTAGAAATCCCCTTAACCCTTCTCTCCTTTCCCTCATCTCTTACTTTTCCAATCCCTCTCTACTTTTCCCACCTGACTTAAGATGTCTTAAAACAGAATGTGGAATTAAAATCCATGTGCTTGGGATTTTATAATTAATAAGCTGGAAGCCAATTAGTATCTAACTGCTTTGGGCTCTGATGAAACGTTGTCCTTGAGCTGGCTACACTGCCACTTGAATTTGGAAGTTTCTAAAAGTTTAAGAAGTAGTTTTGAAATACTTAACATGCTTGGCAGAGTATAAGTGTGTATCCTGATATTTCCACTGCAGCTCGGGCCCACACAGAGACATTAGAGAGTCATACTATTCACACTTACAAAGAAACTAGAAGAAAATAAAAGTAGTGTAGGTGGATTTTAAAAGGGACTAGTTAGTTTTCAAATAGGAAAATAATCTCATTCTTCTGCTAAGAAAAGAGCAATAAAATTAGAATTTCAAATTTAATTCTTAAATAGTTTCCACCACTCATTTCCCTTGCCACTACTTTGGAAAATAATATCTGCAAATACTGCAAAGGCAAACATTCAATATTTTTGGACCTTTGTCTTCCCCTGGAAGGCACTATAAAAGTACTACACCACAATATCAGAATAGGCATTTTTGCTGAATATCACTTCTATAATTATGATCATATCTTTGTGTCCATTACATTATGTAAAGCTGTATAAAATGAGAGAAAGTACTATTCTGTTTCTGTTCTGTTGCTTTGTTTTTACTGTCAGTTTATCTTTGATTAGAAAGAAAGTTAGTTTGGGCCTGTACGAGACCTCAGTTTCAATAAACTTACAAATATATTTCTAGGTCTACAGGCAGAACACTTTTTAAAAAGACCTTTATATGCAAATTTAAAAGACTGTCAGAATGACAGTGGGCTATGTTTGTACCATTTTCCATTCTCATTATAATTACCATCACAGATATAGATTCAAACTGCAGCAGTTTCCTCTTGTGTTGCAATCCATGGCACAAGAAAGAGCTATCAGAATTTTATCACTTCATATATTCTATAAGTTAAGTACAGTTCTGTATGGCTTTGACCTTTTCAATATTCCATAATTTGACTGACTGGCTACTCTAATTTTTCCCCTGTTTACCGTCTCAGAAACCTGTGGGGAAGAAGCAAAATGCACAGCCAATCAAAATACTGAATGCTGAAAAGATCAAAGTAGTAAAACATACTACAGTCTTTCGCAGAATATATTAGGCATTAAAATTTTCATATCACACTATAAAAAGATAACATTTTCCAATGAAACTCTGGGTACTATAAAAGTGGAGACACTAGTGCAGCAAAGGTGGTATCACTAAACCAAATAACACAATTTATACTACTCATACATTCTTGTTTTGGAATGTTACACATTTCCTCAAATAGCTAGTTCTTTTGTAGCGTTGAGGTAAAATCAAATTCAACTTTAGTTTAATAACTTTAATACAAACTCATGATTTTCCAGTATGCATTCCAGTTTCAGAAACTGCAGAGACAGATTTTTCTGATTCCGCTGAATGCATAGAAGAAAACATTTGTCAACAACAACTAAAATTTCAGACTTGGCACTGGGTGGAAATTTTAATTTTCTTTGTGGTTCAGACACACTGGGTCAGTCTAGTAACATGGAGGAAATTTTATGTGATTTTTGTTTACAGACTCATTTGCACTCCTCCAGTAGTGAGTAAATAGTAGTAGGAGCAGGTGACACCAAAAATCCATTGCTTTGCCAATACAGCATTCTACTGGGAAAAAAACCAAACAAATCATCCTACTATGCCAAATGTGTTAATGGTATACAATGAACAAAAGAGATTAAAAATCAAATGTAAACAACATTGAGATGATATAATCTGAATACTTTATGGATTCATTTCCATGTAATCATTGCAGCTTAATTGGGTTATGGAACTATAACATATTACCCTGCTACCACAATGCACATTTCTTCATCTACTTGCTAATGTAACAGACTTAGATGAAGAGCACTAATATGATTTGATTTGTAATTCTTTCCTTGAAAACACTCAAAGAACAGATACTGTGATTATTGATATTCTTAACAAATAGGTTGTCCTATTCACTGCCTTTTGATTGAAAATTGCAAACGTGTATCCTTAACAAGTTTCCAAATCAACACACAGTTAAGTAGAAAAGTGTGTCCCTATAATGCAGTTTTATCAGAATCTGTCTCCTCTTCAGCAGCAGACCACTTAAAACAATGAGATTAGAATATTAGGCACAAGTAACTCATCCTGCTTGCAAGTCTGTAGTTTGTGGTATGGTAAGACAGCAGGTGCAGTCATCAGGGAAACAAAGAAAGAAGCTACTTCAACATTAACCTTCACACTGGAATAATAAATGTGTCTTACAAGACAACAAGAAGTTACAACATTTGCAAATAGGATAATAATTTATGTTATAAAATTTATAATTTAATAACTCTAGCTGGCAAAAGCACAAAGACAAGGGCGCCATCTAATTTGTTACACCATGCTCGTAAGCAAGGTTTACAGGCAATGGCGCAGAGCAACAAGCATGAATCTTCCTCACCTCCCAGTCCCTTGGTTATATGATCTCATGCCGCACGCTGTGCTGTTCTGCTGTTCTTTCTCCCTTTGTACTGTATTAAAGTTATGATGTATCCCATCCTGGGTTTATTTTCTCTATCTCACAACCTGCTTCTTGCACTGTCTCACTGAAGTGGATAAACAGAAGTGCAAAAGCATCTTCTAAATGTAAAGAAAAATGCTATCTTAAAAGCTGTCCTACTTGTGAATTTAGAAAGAAATGTTGATAACAAGAGGTACGTTAGGACCTGAGTAAGACTATTAATTTGGGTGGGGTTAAGGAGAAATGTCCAAAGTGCTTGTATATCACTCTCTATGACTACCTGAAAGGAGGTTGTAGAGAGGTGCGGGTCAGTCTCTTCTCCCAGGTAATAAGTGATAGGACAAGAGGAAATGGCGTCAAGTTGCGTCAGTGAAGTTTAGGTTGCATATTAGGAAAAAATTCTTCACAGAAAGGGTTGCCAAGCACTGGAACAGGCTGCCTGGGGAAGTGATGGAGTCATCATCCTGTAAGTATTTGTGAGGCCAGGTGTAGGTGTGGCACTTAGGGACATGGTTTAGTGGTAGATGTGGCTGTATAAGCTTAACAGTTGGACTCAATGATCTTAAAGGTCTTTTCCAACCTAAACAATTCTATGATTGTGTGATCCTAAGGATATTAACACAGAGGCCAGGCAAGTAAATAGAAAGATTGAAGGATATATGATATGACATGATAATAAGTAAATGCCAGGCAGAAAAAAACCAACCTTGCATCAGCATTCATTTTCCCATAAAAACAGTGGATATAAGCTAGCTATGAATACACTTGGACTGGAAGTTGGATGATAGTTTTTAACAAGCAGAAGAACATGTTTCTGTAAAAAGATCCAAACAGTAGCAGCTGAAGAAAAATATCCTTAATTTAAAATATAAAGGAAAAGTACAATGCCAAATGTTTTTATTCCAAATCAGTTTTTTTCTGCATCACTTTTTACAGCCTTGGTGAGGAGAGGATTTACTTTTCCTACTGACTTATCACAAAAGGCGAATAATTACATTTATTTTGTAAGTGTATTGGATAAAGTGCAAAGACTGATCTATAGAGGCTAAACGCTATAAAAATAAGCTCATGGTATTGCACGAGACAACTCATCTCCAAAGTGCTGTCATCAAGAGGAATACGATCTAAAAGAAAGATTATTTCACATTTGAAACCATCTGTAATTGTTCAACAGACAATAAAGACTTCTTCAGTCTCAGATGATGATCTGAAAAAAGGCTACAGTGACCATCACCAGTCTGCTTGGCAATAAATGACTAAAAACCTTAGGAACATCCTCCAAAACACCACCAGAACATTTATGCTCCCTTTTATAAAAATGCTAACAGAAAATTTAGAGTTACTAAATTATAAGCACTGTACTTCAAGGGAACAGCTGAGGAGCGAAGATGCCAAAACTCAAGTATTACTATCTGGCAGATAGCCTGACAGAAATCAAGCCAGTTCTAAAGGAAAATCTTCTGTAGACTAAGTGGAAGTTTAAGGAGAGATGGCAAGTAGAAATGAAGTTCAGTTCCAAGTAGACTTATTATTGCAATCAAAAGATATTTTGTCACTATGCCATTAAAAATAGTTGTTTGCTGACTCACATGATAAGATACCAATTCAGAAAAAGTGAGGACTCTGGTAAGAGGGACACTTTAATCACTTCCATAACTGAAAGTGTCCTTTGCAGTTGGGTGGATGTAAACATGGTAATTTCTCCAACTCATTCTCTCTATCAACCAAGACCTAGAGCTGTCCTCACAATCATAAGCTTACAATCTGCTCTTCTTACTATTTAACTGAATGTGAAAGTGGGTGTTAACAAATATGTTTATAATTTAATATGTACACAATTTTACATATGGAAGATCAGCGTTTTTAGTCTTTCTCTGTGGCTTATGGCAAAAGCTTCATTTCTCCAGAGGCCAGTTCAAAGCACAAGCCTAATTTTGGTGGATCTGTGTCATTTGCTAGAGGACTTGCTATACTTCATTATATGAGAAGATAAAGGCACCTAGCTTCACAAAGCCAGGACTACCCATTGTAGGTATCCATTACATATTGTGGGAGAATATTTTCACAAATGAAGACTAGGAAAAAAACAACGTCAAAGGTAGAGGAAGAAAATAAAGTGAGAGTATTACTTTTTTTTAAATAGTCTGGTTTGTGAGATTACATACAAAAATTAAAAAAAAATAAGATTACATTCTTTTTTTCCCTGCCTTACTCTGAGATCTTATATATACCAGCTCACTAAGGAAAAATCTTTGGATGCAGAAAATACTAAGATTGGGGGGAAAAAAAGCCAATAAGAACCTTCTTTTGCATCTTCTGCTTTTAGTAAAGGCATTTACAAAAATTTATGATCCAACCCCTTTCCATTTTTGGAACTTGAGCCTTAGTGAGGTTTGAAAATGTTCTGAAACACTTTTCATGTGAGAAAGGTTATTTTCATGCTGCTTTGCTCCTACAAGCTGGAGAATTAATGTCTTTTTCTCAAAAGCCATTGTAAAAAGATTTCCAATGTCATTTAATAAACTCAAGAAGTCTGAATAAACACCTAGATCTTTGTTCGCAACCAGCTAAGCAGCTTTTTGAAATTTACTGAATATATATTGATACCATAGGCATCAGGTAGCATTAAATAACCTTAGTGGATTCGTTGACCCAGGTCTTACTGTAAAATATGACTATTAGCTGTTTATAAGGGTAAGTTTAGGCAGTTTTCTGAGGCTCCTTCCCTGGGCAGAGAATGGAGACATAGGGTCCTTCTGATTAGGTGCCCTGCTCCTGGGTTCCTGATCTCCGAGAGAGTTCAGGATGACAACTGCTCTGTTGTTGGCAGTCTCCTCTGTTTTTTCCATCTCTTCTGGAATATGTAGGTGGAAGACATATATAAAGTAAAAGTCAAAAAATAAAATAGCATAATTTCAGAGTAAGAACATCAGAAAGAATAATATGTGTATCACTAATAATAAATTCCAACCATTTATCTACAGCGTGTGTATCCACATTATTCCAGTGAGAATTCAATTACATCTGTGAGTTTTTCAGAAGCTTCATGAAATGGCATATCAAAATGAAATTGTATTTGAAAAAAAAGAGCACAACTGAGAACAAAGGAGTGAAGAAGTCAAGGACTACCAATTAAAAAGTATCGACTATGTATCTGGAAGTCGAATTACTTGCTGAAATACTTCTCTTTCTGTGATTTTAATTTTTTTCTCCTCTCTGATTTCTATTAATCTAGCTGTCCTTTGACACACTAACGTTTTCCTTTAACTGTTCCCCTCGTCACTTATATCCTAGGATGATGACATCCTCCCATTGCGGGGAAGAAGAGAGGAAGAGGTGGAACGTGGAGTACTGTGCATGAAAAATATCCTGGAAATATAGACTTCTGCTATCATAAAAACGTGAGGGGCACTAAGAATTCTGTTATATTGAGACATGCAGTGGTGACCTGGAAGTGTTGTGGTATAGATTTGTCATAGGCCTTTTTGTATGACAGGAGCCTATTAAAGATAAATATCAGAACTATATTGCTTAACTGGTTTCCACATTCTGCCTGTATAGATTTCATCTGCCATTTCTAGTGAATTTCCATGCATTTCCTGTTATGTTTCATAGAAGACCTGGTTTAAATATGGTTAATTTGTCTCCTGTCATAAGATACCAAGCAGTTTAAAATCTCTCAGTAGGAAGTATGCAAACTCAGCGTGAATTTAACCTCAGACCTCCTCCACTCTTCCCCTTTCGTCTAATGAAGCATATGCATAAAAAGAACATACATTCAAGAAAACAAATTAAATTCCAACTGCTGGGCATTATCATTTTATCATTGACAATATAATTTGTCAGAACCCCAGAATACAAACCATGTTTTCTTGACACTGATGGCATTACTAGTTGCTGAGAGAGACCATAGAAGACTTTCTTACACCAATGAGAGTGATTGTAATATAGTCAGCAGATAAGAAAGTGAAGCATTATGTAACTATTACTGAAAAGCTACACAATTCAGACCAAATCTTCTATTTAATTAATTCACAGTTATTCATAAAATATGTTGAGTAATCTGTAAGTCTAAGGGAGTATTATTTTAGGGATTTATTTATGTCTCAATATAGCAGTCAACATTCATTATGTTCTTAAATTAAATCTGCATATACACAGTCCCATCTTTAAGAAGTTATTCCAATTTAAAAAAAAACGACAAGCTGCTTTTATATGAATGCAAACTGAAAGACCTATATAGTAGTTATGGTTGGCTTTTATGCTGTTGAAGACAGGCTTAAATTCAGCATGGATGGAGAACAAAGCTCTGTGTAGGTGGGCTACGTAGGAAAATGTCATAGTCACTTTAAATGTATCACTGAAGAATAGTTATATGTACAAGTAGGATGTCATTACTCAATTTCATGGTAGAACAGTTGGTAACTTCCAAAAGGAACAGAATTAAGGCATAGGATGAATTACTTCAATTAGTTTTAAACTTTACACCCATGCTGTCTGTGCCTACATGCATCACACTCTTTCCTAAATTCCCTCTGCCTCATTCTCTTCCCTTTTGTCCTGCAAGACACAGACTATCTCACAAGGGTTAGAAGAGGAAGGAATAAGATCATAGGGATTTTAGGATTCCGTGATCATCAAGTCCAACCATAAACCTGATACTGCCAAGTCCACCACTCAACCATGTCC
>VWZK01010561.1:0-50223 GCA_013396935.1 Baryphthengus martii
CCTGCTCCAACAGATCCATGTCCTTCTTGATCTGAGGGCTCCTGAGCCAAGCACGGTTCTCCAGGTCAGGTCTCACCAGAGCAGAGCAGAAGGGGCAGAACCCCTCTCTCTCAACCTTCTGGCCACACTTCTTTTGATGCATCCCAGGCCACATTTGTGCCCATCTTTCACGTAGGCCCCCTTTAAATACCAAAAGACCTCAATAAGGCCTCTCAAATACTCGTTGCCGTCCCTTCTCTACAGCAGCAGTGAGCTGAACCGCTTGTGAGCAGCACTTTCCCTGCCCCTCTGGGCTGTGCGCTCGGGAGCAGCGGCAGCAGGATGTTAAACCACTTCCAGAGAGCAATTCCTCCCTGAGAGCCCAACCCTGGGACGAGCACCGAGTGGAACTGTAATTAATGCAGTTCCACATCACTCGACTCCGTGCTCTGCAACTGCGTGTTGCCGACACTGGTTCTTCTCCCCAGCAGGGAGTTACTTATTTGAAGATGCTTCATATGGATTTGTGTACGTACATACAGAGATATTTTAGATATGTGTATTTTATGTGCTTTTTTAATATCTACTATATGTATATTTAATCTTTTCTGCTCTTTAAGGCTATGAAGCAATGTATGAATGTGGCTGGCTTGTGGTTTCTGGCCACGTGAAGGTTTGGGTCGAAGCTTCTAAGAATCTGTCTTTCCCTTTCAAGGCTACGCAGACAATGTCTTTTGAATATACTTTGGCAGTTCCCTGGTCAAAAGTGAACGGAGCGATCCTAATGTGAAAGTAAAGTCCAGAGTGGATCTTCTTTGATGGCTCATCCCTGACAAATCAAAAGGAAATGTGCCTGACACTCCCATTCTGTGCAAATCTTTCCTCATTTTTCTGTCCGCTTCCAAGAAATAAGTACATTATTATGTAAAACTCACTTGAGACTAACGGCAGACCCTCCCATGGTCTGGCTGATTACTTTCCTGAGAGAAGCAGTATTTTGTACGTGGATATCCACCAGATGAAGCTGGTTAGAGCCCTCCTTCATTACAGGATCAAACCTGCTCTTTTCTGGTATGAGCTTCTCATTCCCCTGAGCACGCTGAATTTATCTTTCATCTCATCTGTGCTTTCAGGAACCAAGACTAATGCTGTTCTCAGGCTTATGAAGCTCTGTCCATACAGCAAAGTGTGTGGATTTGCTGGGTGACATCCAGGTGCCTAAGACAATGACTGACTGAAAGGCACCGCTGAAGTGTATTCACCCACAGAGGCAGAGCTCAGGGTAGGAAATGAAGAAATGTCCCATTAAAGCTGCAATATGAATTTGGGGAGTAGAATTTGGGGAGTAGAATTAATGGGCATAAACTGGAACACGGGATATTCCATCTGAACAGGAGGAACAACTTTGCTGTGAGGGTACCAGAGCCTGAAACAGGCTGCTCGGAGAGCTTGTGGAGTCTCCTTCTCTGGAGAGATTCCAAATCAGCCTGGAGATGATCCTGAGCAACCTGCTCTGGGTGACCCTGCTGGAGAAGAGGAGTTGGATGAGATGTCTCCAGAGATTCCTTGCAGCCCTGTGACTCTGTAATTCTGTAATATTGCTTGGGTAGGAATCTGTCCAGCCTGGTGTCCATACTTTTGCCATCCCCTCTAGTGATCATGGAATTACTTAGGTTGGAAAAGACTTTTAAGATCATCCAGTCCAACCATAAACCTAGCACTGCCAAGTCCTTGTAGAGACTAAGAAGGTTTCCCCCTGAGCTTCCTTTTCTCCAGGTTAAACAACTCCGGTTCCTCAGCAGCTCCTCATAAGATTTGTTCTCTAGACCCTTCACCAGCTTTTTAGCTCTTCTATGGACATGCTTCAGCACCTCAATGTCTTCCTTGGAGTGAGTGGTCCAAAACCAAATCCAGTGCTGTCCAACTGGAGGATGACTGTGCAGGAAATGGACAAAGGCAACCCCTGATATCGTCTGGATACTGGTCGTAGACTGGCAAGCATATAGAGTTGAGGCCCAGCAAGACTGAGAACCTCTAGCTTCACCCTGTGCTGGATGGATACGGGCCAGCTCCCACAAGCTAGTGACTACTGGAGCATTCCTGTGCTGAGCTGGTACGCTCTACCGTCCTCATGTAATATTGTTGGAGCTAAAAAGTGTTTGTGTCTGGCCCACTGAGGAGAGAGGTGCTGGATCTCGGGTCTGTCTGCCTCCATTTGTGCCCTTGGAGGCTGAGCACTACCTGTGGAAAGACAATGCAAAGAAAAGAGAGGGGGATGCTTCTCATAATGGAAGCTCTTCTCCCTTCCCCCCTGGAAGAGCGTACTATTTCCAGTAAGTGAGCAGGAAGACTAGCCCCTGCCACCAGAGAGTATTTAGAAGTAATTGAATCACTGGATTAGCTAATGCAGCATCCATTAGGAGTCCATGTCATTCCCAGGGGGCTCCACAGCCATAAAGGAGCGCAAGGAAGCCCTGAGTATTTCATGAATGTACATAAACCTCCTGCTTCCAGGCTATAACTTACTTCCCTAGTGACATCATGAAGGTGCTGTTGGCTCTCCTCCATTTCCCTTAGCACGAGGTCTGAGGTTGTCCAGATGGCCCTGCAAGGTAAAGAGAAGCCAGAGCAGTTGCTCACTCCTGCTACAGCTGATGTGGGGGAAGGGGAAATGACAGCAGAGCTCCCAACTTGGCTCCTTTCTGGGTTGAGAAGAGCAGTTGGAGTGTGCAGAAGCACTTGGACATATCTGGACCGGGGAGGCTTTGCGTGGGGAGAAGCAGCCGGCACCAGACTTGGCCCGGGGCACGGCGCGCCTGGCAGATGGCAGGAAGGAGGGAAGGAGTGGGTGTGCAATGCGATGAAAGATTTAAACACAGAAGGCCAAGTCCTCAGCCAGGGGAAATGTGGCTTGCCGAGGGCCCACCGACAGTTATTTCCATTCGGTGGCCGAAGCTTGCGCTAGCCACGGTGTTATTTCAGCTACTTTCTGGCACTAAATCCATGGTGAGGTTTTTGTGTGTTTTGAGCTGGTTCTCCTTCCTTAAGGAACAGCAGCACCCTCCAGGTGCTACAAACTCAGTCTGTGCTTTGAGTTCTGGTGGAGTTATAAAGGAGGAGCCAGCCTGGGAGATGGGGTAGAGATTTGAGTGCTGTAGGTTTGAGGCTTCACCTGCTTCCAGATGGGTCTGCTGCTTTCAGAGTGGGTAAAATGACTTTAAACAGTAGAGATTCCATGCCAAGACCATGCTTTCCAAAAAGAGAAGTGCAAGTCTAGCTACATGAGAGGCTTCAATCTCAGCACAACAATTCGTGCTAATCCTAATTCACTTACACAAGCTGCTCGAGCCTTTCTTCCACTTTTAAGTGTCCTTATTTAACAAGTAAAATAGCTAAAAGTTTGCATGACCGAGTCCTTTCCAAGCTGAGAGCTGGTGAGCCGTAGTTTTCCCCTCTCTCTTTCCCATGGTGACCAGCTCACACATGCAACCAAGGGCTTGCCTTGTGTTGCTGTGGGAAGGGGAGGCCCTATGGCAATCTAAATATAGGTGCACATAAGGAAACAAATGCTGCCCTTGTAAATTCTGCCGTCGGCAGCTGTAGTGGGACATACTATTGCTTAGCAGGAGATTAGTTTTGTAGGCTCTGCATGTCTAAAGGGAGAATCATCCATTGTTTGCCATTTAAGATTTATTGCATCACTGTTTAGACTGAATAATTTATCCTGAATGAGCCCTGGAACCCTTTGCCAGTTAACGGGAGAAAAACACTCCCCAGAAAAAAAAAGCTTCACCCTAATAGGAAAAAACCAGCAGGCGACAGATAGAACGGAGGGGGTAGGTGATGGGTGGCGGCTGGTTGCACCGCTGGAGACCTCGATGCTTATGTCTCTTTTGTCATTACTTTATAATGATGAACTCCGTCGTTAGGAGCCATTCATTTACCGCTTAGCCCGTGTGATCCGATGCTGATTTGATAGGATCCAATTTAGCGCTTCACTCTGGGCTCCCTTCCATAGCCATTTGGGTTGGGATGTAAAAGGCAGTTTGATGCCGCCTTGATGGTGTTTTAAACTGCCGTAAAAAATGCTGGCGCGGCAGTTCGCTGGTCGTCTGATGAGGGGCGACGTCGCGGGCTTGCACGTCGAGGCAGATGCTTTTCTTTGTCCTAAAACTCAGGCTCAAAGTGAGTAGGGGGTGGCTTGTGCCCATTTTTGAATCATGGCAAAACTGCAGGAGACTGTTCTTCACCACCGGGATGTGGACGTGGCTTCTAGTTTCATGCCAGTTTAAGACAAGAGAAGAAGTCTGAAATTTCCTATGTTTTGGGGGGAAAGAGTATTAGAGGTTCAAGACCTATCTTAATCATTTCCCATTTCTATGACTCTATGGTTCTATGGTTCTGGTTCTATGATTCTTGGTGACTCTTGAGATCAAGCTGTTTCCACTGCCAGATCACTGGGGCTGGCTGTATGGGTTTCAAATAGAGCAAGACTTGCCCTAAATATCCTCATCAAACTTGGTTGATTTTTTTTTCCCTTTCTCCTCCCCTTTGATATCTCACTTTAATGCTGCTTTTGAACCTTCTGGTTCTTGACTCAAATGCAACAAAGCACTCCTGTTTCCAGCCAAGTGGAAGTGAGGATAGGACAGGTTCTCCTACGAACTCAGTATCGTCAGACACACGGACTCAAACATTTGAGGGCAGCTTTTCTCTAAATCATCTCCTGAATCTCCTCTGGGTTGCCTTAGTCCAAAAGAAGTGTCTATAGATGATTGAGCTTTCTAAATAATGGGTCCTGCCCAAGACACACACTCAATTTGAGTAATTTTCACTTCTTCCAAGACGGACGCTTAATTTCATTAAGCCAATGCCATCAGTCTCCTGCAGATTTGACATGAACCAGAGTTAAAATAAGATACCTTGAAGCTACCTACCTACCATGTGTTCCATCCCACTGAAGAGGTGTAACCATGATGGCTAGAAGAATGGATTTTGACTGGATAAGCTGGGGAATGGATCATTCTGCAATTGCCCAGTTTTGTATGCTTTAGGTATCTGCAGCTGCCCATCATATGAAGCAGGTTAGTGGGCTGGAAGGAGGATCTTTGGACAGATCTCCTGCAGCCTGGTTTATTTTACGTTCTCATGAGGGATAATATGAGGAGCTGTGGGTGAGGGAGATCAGTTTGGGATTTTTCTGCCTCCCTTTCTGTTGTCGTAAACTGATCCTGCGGTCTTGTATGGGACCAGACTGGAATCAGATGTGCTCTTCATAAAGGGATGAGCAGGGATATGCTTTCCCATCTCCTGCCAAATGCAACATGCAACACCTATGAAAGCTGTGATGGGTCTTCCAGCATCATATACATTAGACTACAGATGAATCTACTAGTTTGCTCTCTTCTTTCTTGGTAATCATGGTACGCATCTGCTTTATAATGAAAGGCATGCCCAAGTGGTAAGAATGAAAACTAATGAAAGCAGTTGTTCTGCAGATTAGAGAGGTGAGTCCACCTCAGATCAGAAAATAAGACAACTGCACCAAAGAACACAGATGATCCAAGAGATTAAGGGCTGGAAATAAGATCCAGAAAGATCTAATAGATCATCTCACGGCCAGTACGAGACTGTTTCTGTACTTGCTGAGAGCAGCTCGATTTCAAGCGATTCTAGTGACCAGTATATTTACCCACCCTTTGGGGAGACTGCTCCACGGTGCCTGCCAAGAAATACATCAGTACAAAGCTCTTCTTTTCCTTTCCTTAGTTCCATCCAAACACACTCTCTTCAGAGCTGTTCTCACCAGACTTAGTGGCTCCTTAGTGTTCAGGACTCAAAATACTTGTGAATGTACTTTGCTATCCGCTAATATTTTTTTTTCTGTAGCCATGTCCTACAAGTTTCTTTGGCTTGCCATGGGTAGCAAGGAAAAAATCAAAGGCTTTCACCGCCAGATCACTGGGTCACAAGTTAATCCAGACTTCACCAACGGCCAACTAAAGTTTTTACTAGTTTTTTGTTCCCACTTCATAAAATTATAGAAAGATTTGGGTTGGAAGGGATCTCAAAGATCATCTTTTTCCAACACCCCTGTCATGAGCAGGGACACCTTCCACTAGATGAGATTGCTCCAAGCCCCGTCCAGTCTGGTGTTGAACACTTCCAGAGATGGGGCATCCGCAGCTTCTCTGGGCAACCTGTTCCAGGGTCTCACCACCCTCACTCTAAAGAGTTTCTTCCCAATATCTAATCTAAATCTGCCCTCTTTCAGTTTGGAACCATTACCCCTTGTCCTATCCCTATACTCCCTGATAAAGAGTCCCTCCTCAGCTTTCCTGTAAGGCCCTCTCTGAGTATTGCAAGGCTGCTGTGAAGTCTCCCTGGAATGTTCTCTTCTCCAGGCTGAACAACTCCAACTCTCTCAGCCTATCCTCATAGCGGAGATGCTCCACCCCCCCTTATGATCTTCATGACCTCCTCTGAACCTGCTTGAGCAGGCCCGCGTTGAACCCGTGAGGATGTGGTTATGACGTAACGCATCAACTGTGGAAGGCCATTTTAACAAGTACAATGAGGATGAACATGGCCAAGAACTGCCAGCCTCTAGCTGTACTCAGTCTTCAAAAAGACACACTATTTTTGTTTCTAACTATTTTCTGCTTTGTTTACTTTATAAATCTTTGGGGCATGTACAACACCATGCACTATAGAGTCCACATCAAAATGTTTTGCAAGCAGAGATGTTAGGGACCAAAATCAAAACCTGCAGAGTTAGGAAAGATCACTGAAGATTATCTGGAATTTTCCCTATCGATTTTACTGAGTGTTAGTTTAACGATTTGAGAAAAGCCTTTTCCCTCATCGTCCAAACTATCTCCTAGCTTCTGCAGGCCCAGAGTCCCTGGGACTCATCAATGCAGGTGTGAGCCAAAGCAGTGCATACGCTGCTGGAATTTGCCAAGGAGAGATCTGTCCAGCAAAACAGTCCTGTTGCAGCCCAGGCATATAACCGACTGGGCAAAACTGAGGAAGAAAAGATTCTTTTTGTTGGTTCGGCAGGGGATTTCTGTTTAATCAGCAGTTGTTTTCAAAACCAAACACTGGCTGCCATGAGCCAAGGTCCAGAAACATAAATATCTGGGCCTTCTTCCAGGGCTGTGGCTGAGCTCCAAACTGTTTGCGAGGAGGGAGGAGGTGGGAAAGTGGCTCTCGACACTCTGTGGTTGGCAGGAGTGGTGTTTGCAGCAGTACGGTGACAGTATTCGTCTTCTCTGGCCCATGGTGCAGGATTGGAACAGGCTGCCCAGGGAAGTGGTTGAGTCACCATCCCTGGAGGTATTGAAAAGACGTGTAGATGTGGTGCTGAGGGACATGGTTTAGTGGTGGACTTGCCAGTGCTGGGTTAATGGATTGACTTAATGGATCTTAAAAGTCTTTTTCAACCTAATCTATGATTCTGTATTTGGGGTTGCTTTGTAAAGAACTTCAGTTATTCCTTTGGGATGGAGCCCCTACACTGGCCACCCAAAAGTAGACCACAGCATCTTACACCCCAAGGAAAAGCTCAAGCACAGTGATTCTGGAAAGTTTTGATTGAGTCCATGCATAAGCTGGGAGTGGTTGCTGATGGCTGAAGTTTTCCTGATACGATCGGCAGCTTCTGTAGGCTGGGCATTTTGAAAATTCTGATCTCCTCACTTGGGTGCTTAGTCAGGAGCCTTAGAGCTTTTTCCGTAGGAAGTTCTTGGGTTGGTTTGCTTCATTTCTGTTGTTGTTATTTCTGGAAAGAAAAACAACACCAAACACGAGAAAAAAAAGAAAAACGAAAGAAGAAAATAAGAAAAACAAAGGAAAAGAAACAAAAGAAAAAAAAGATAAAAGAAAAAAAAGGAAATAAATAGCAAAGAAAAAATAACAAAGGGAAAAAAAGTAAAAAAAAAAAAGGAAAAAGAAAGAAGGAAAAAAAGGAAAAAGGAAGAAAAATGGACAAAAGAAAAAAGAAGAGAGGTTCTCTAAAAGTGCATTTTTTTTCATCAGGAATCATTTTTTAACAAAACAAAAGCACGAGTTTTCCTTAAAAACTGAGAAATCCTTTATAGGAGCGACATAAGCACAATTATTTTGCAGCTAGCTCAGGAGATGGGTTCTTTGCGAAATCTAGCTGTAAGCAAGTGGTCAGGTTACAAGAAGCCTGGAGTGGAGTCATGACTGACACCTATACTTTCTGAGCTGCTGCTGAATTTTGTTACCAAAAGACTCTTTATTCACTCATAGTTTTTCAGCTTCCATCATGCTCTACATGCTCGTGTGACAGCAGCAATGCAGTAGCTCTGCTGAAGTATTACAAAGTCTCTGTATCTGGCTATCTTCAGGGACTTACTCCATTCCACATCACATCCTAATGCCTTCTCTCCTCATTGTGTTTATCCCAATAGTCCAGGCATCATCTTTCTCCCTTCTTCCATCCAGGCTTAGCACAAGTGACTTGAGCACCCACCAGTTTTGGAGGTCTGCTGTACCATCATCTCCTTTTCCAGGTCTTTCCATAGAAAAGAAAAATACATTTCCTCCACTGTTTATGCTCTGTCATTGGTCTTGTTGCTGTCTGTTGTCTCAAGCGGCGCTTGTATACGTTTGCTCTGTGCAGATCACAGAATCCCAACCGGGTGGGAAGGTCCCTCTGGAGCTCCTCTGGTGCCACCCTCCTGTTCCAACAGGGTCACCCAGAGCAGGGGGCCCAGCAGCGCAGGGTCCAGGCGCCTTTGGAATCTCTCCAGACAAGGAGACTCCCCAGGCTCTCTGGGCAGCCTGGGCCAGGCTTCAACACCCTCCCAGCAAAGAAGTTTCTCCTCCTGTTCCCAGGGAACCTTCTGGCTTCCAGTTGGTGCCCGGTGCCTCTTGTCCTGGCGCTGGGCACCATTGAGCAGAATCTGGCCCCAGCCTCTTACTCCCCACCCTTTAGATATTGATAAGTATTTAGAAGATCCCCTCTCAGATGTTGCTTTTCTCTGCATTATAGTAACAATTTGAGGACTCTGCTAAAATCGAAGGCCAGTTGAGATGGGAACTGCTGTGGACCCCAGTGAGACACGTGGAGTATGTAAGGAATAAAAGAGTTTACAGTGAAGAAATGAGTTGCTTGGGATTATATGTAAGAGGTGAATGAAACTTCGAGAGAACTGACCTCTCATAGTACACCTTGAATTGTGTACATGATGCTTTGCCTTTATCTCTGGAAAATACATGACACTTTCTACCCATCTAAACTGGTACCATATTTTTGTCTTTGCAAAATTCAAGCTGTGAAAAGTCCACCTCAGTCCCATTGACGAAACAACAGCACAAACCCTGCAGCACGTAGAGCAAGTAGGACCAGAATGAGAATTACCAGCAGCAGCAGGAAGACTCATCATTTAGGAGGTGGTCTTTTTTTTCTTTTTTTTTCCTTCTATTAATTTAAAACTTGATATGGCTTCAGCAGATGATGCTCTAAGCGTGTGTGGCTTTCTGGGTTGTTTCTTTCTTGTTATTTGTACTTTCTCTGAAAAACTTGAAAACTGTCACGTTTCCATCAGTTTTCAAGGGAGGAGACTTGATGTAGCGGATTCAGATGCAGATGCCATGGTAGCCATTGTCCCAGGAGACTGGGAAACACGACTGTAAAAGATGTGGGTTGACAAGCACAGTTTAGATCTTACTGTATCTTTTCCCTGTTAATAAATAAACAAACCAAAATCTTGAGAGTAACACTGATGAGAGAAGATAGTTCAAGGATTCAAAGACACAATTTTTTTCTCTGTAGCATAGACGTCAGGCTACTTGGTAAGTGAGTGAGGGCATCCCCAGCCTACCCCAACTGCTGACGTTTCAGGTGACTTTGGGTGATTCTCTGTCCTTTTCTTTTTTTTTTTTTTTCCTTTTTAGACCGTTCATTCTTCAAAGCTGGGATTGCATCTTTCTGTCTGGCATGCATGTTGGAAGAAAGTCCATATTTCCCCCGTTCCTTCTCCATCACATCACCTTGGTCCCAGCTGGAAGAAGGTCAAGTTGCACTGGCCACAAGACAGCAGTGATGAGGCCTGAGAGGTCCTTTGGTATCAACCCTAAAGGTGCAGGACTGGTGGTGTCTTCTTCTATCTCAGCTGCAGGAAGGCAATGGAAGTATGAAGTGTGTTGCCCTGTTTTCCAGTCCTGTTACCTGCAGATTTTTGAATGGCCAATGGCAATGCAGCGAGCGTGTTTTTGGGGAAAAAAAGTCTAGTGACTTACCTAAAATTACTCAGAAAACCAGTAGCAGAGGCAGTGGTGAAACTGAAGTTCAGCTGAGCTCTTTTATAACAGGCTCATCTCATCCACGCTTTGGAGCTGCATTTGTTCAGCCAAGGCTGAGATGGCAAATAGGCGAGGAAGGAGTTGAGGAACCACCATAGATAGTGCCCAGCTGGGCAAACAGCCAGGCTGAAAACCATTTGTAGGGCAAATGACAGTGGGAGAAAGAGAAGGGAAGTTGCACTTGTGTATTTTTCATTTTCCCCACCTGTCTTTCTTTACATTTCAGCTAGAAGGAGAGGATTGGAGCCAGAGAACATTGCTTTGCATCGACTGACAGTTTATTTAAATTAAAATTTAAAATCTGTTCTGTTTTGTTTTTCCTCCAGATGAATATTAGAAGGTGGCAAAACTGACAGTCCAGCCCACTACAACTATGCCTCCTGGTTGGAGCTAAAATGGAACAAATTTAAGTCATTTTCTTACTGTAGGCATAAAAGGGACTGTGGGCCTCTAATCACTGCCTGTGGGTTTGACTCAGCTGTCCATAAACTGCAATATCCACTTGTTTATTCCTTTTCATTCAATTGCCTCCAAATTGCTTCAAATAAGCTCCCTGGCTGCTGGGGAAGGAGAAACTGCCTGCGTCTCATTAAAGTGGACGGGAGTTAGGAGGAGAGGAATGGGAGTCCTGTGCCATCTGTCTGCATCCTTCCTTCCTGCCTTCCTGCCTTCCTTCCTGCCTTCCTTCCTGCCTTCCTGCCTTCCTGCCTTCCTGCCTTCCTGCCTTCCTGCCTCCCTCCCTCCCTCCCTCCCTCTGAATTTACCCAGTTGTTTTTTCTCCATCCTAGACATGACAACCTATGCCCTACCAGTGTCTTCTCTAGTCCATCTCCACATCAGCCGACACAAGGAGAAACATCTTGAGATAGTTTTTCAGTCGCAGGCTGGTGTTCTGGACACAACCCCCCAGAAACGGGTTTCCTCCACTGGACATTTTGGCTTGTCTTCCCTTCTCAATCTTCAAGAGCAGGCAGCAGAACCAGAGACATAAAAGGTCTTCTTCACGCTCCTGCTCCACCGCTGGGCTAAGCCGAGAGCCACCAAAGACGGGAGCGATGGCTGCACACAGAGCGGCTTTGCAAAGCAATCCGCTCGTTTCCTCCAGCACTCGCAGGGCTCCAGCGAGCAAAGCAGCTAGAGCAGAAAATACTGCATTGCACCAAAGGCACAGAGACGGAGAGGGAGAGAGAGAGAAATCCCACAGTCTGACAGGCACAGGCTGAGACTGCCCCACTCCTGATGTCGAGGAGGAATGTGAAAGCCCACACGGGCTTCCAAAAAAGCACCGCTCCGGCCCTACGAGTCTTTATTGTGGGGCGTTTCATGATGAGCGGCCCTGAAAGTTTCTATCTCAGCTCAGGCACCTTCGGCATCTGCAGCCAGAGGAGGAAACGTTCCCAGCTTGCTGCCTGGAAATGAAAACTGCCACATTGGCTCAGCAGAGGGAAGGGGTCAGCGGAGACAATGACAGCCCAGTTTCTACAAGAAATTTCTCTGCTGAGCTTTCCCATTTCTGTCTCCGTGGCTCTACTGTGGCCACGAGACCCTTCTTCTCTCTGCTCTTCACACCCTGCTGGGTCAGTTGCACCACCTCCATCCACTGCAGAAAGTCTCTTTAGATAAGGAGAGCAGTAGCTAACCCAAAGTAGGGGCAAACACCATCAGCTGAGGCTGCTCACCATCAGCCTCACCCAGCATCCTCAGACTGGATCTGGTGCTACGTTCACATCATCCCTACTGAAACCAGAGCGAGCTTCTTCTAGCACAGTGGGAGCTGGATGCTGGAGGAGAGCAGGCTGCTGACCATCCTAGTGGTCTTGGCCATGAACCCAATCTTTGGAATTGACCCTAGGAAACCTGCAAAGCCAGACAAGGAATGTATCCAGACTGCAAGTACAGAGGGAAAAAAAAAAAAAAAAAGAATAATAGAAAAGTATAATACTTTTATATTAATGGTGATCAAGTTGATAATTAAAAGCTACAGTTTAACTGTTGTTTCAAAATAAGCCAAGCAGCTCATGGTTTGCTCTCCCAGCCTGGTCTCCTGGAACTGTGTCCCTTAGGCTGATGCATGAGCCTCCCCTTTCTCACCCCAGTCACTTCTACACAGCAAGGTTGCAACAGTACCTAGGAAGCTCTACCTTTCCCCACAAAAGGCTGATGTGATCTTGCTCCTTCGTAGTTGGCAGAGTAGGGCAAGAAATCCCGCTTCCATTTTACACGTGTGGAAAACCAGCAAAGGCCCATGGGAATGGAGATTGTGCGTGAAGTCACTGTCAGGTTTTCTGTCTGCTGTCCAGAGCAGCTGGCCATTCCGTCTCCACTAGAAGACCATCCTGGTCTTATTAGAATCAATTACCACAAAGCCAGGTCTCTTATTCAGACTGGTGATTCAAATTGCAGATGGTTAGATTTAGAGTTGCATCTTCTTCTCCTCTTGACCCCATGGGTTACGATGGAGGTGAGTCATGGAATAGCCCTTGGCTGGTGATGCTCCATTGTTGTGGTACCAAAGCAAGGCCCCTAGAATAGGCTACCTGAGCATCACCCCTTGTCTTGCACACATAATATCCTTGAGCACTAAGGATAAGAAATAATAAGGTTGGAATATCCAGGCACCCTCCAACTAGGAAATGGAGGCAAGAAGGAAAGCTGGCAATGGAAAAAAGACAAACAGAGAGAAAAAAAAAAGTCATGAATTTAAGCTGCGAGAAGTAATAGTATCTCCTGCAGAAACAGTAAACAGAGACGAGCTGTTTCCAACCAGTACTCAGTAACAGATCCTTGAATCAGTGAAAGCTCAGAGTAGGGAGGAGGAGGGAGGCAGGAGTACAAGATGTATCTCCTTAACAGAGAAAATTAAGTGGATCTTTTTCTTCTTCATTCTCATTGTTCATCTGAAAATCAAAATCACGTACTGTTGTGTGTCTCAAGAAACACAAACCACGGTGCCAGCAGAAAATGGGTGGGGGGAGTATTCGAAACCTCCTTGTGGATGGATTCCTGAGGTAAGCAGCAAGGGTTCAATCCTGCACATTCCTGGGATGGCACCAAGCCCATGGCACACTGGAAGGGTGCTGGATGCATTTACAACCGACAGGCCTTGCCTAAAATGCTCAGCAAGCCAAGAGAGGTAGGGGTAGAGAGATCAGTTTATTAAGGAGTGGTCACAACATACCAGGAAAAGGTATCATCTGATGGCTGCCTGTGGACTTTGAAGAAATGCTGGAGGAGCCCAGAGAAAGGGAAGGAGAGCTGCCCAGTTACACCTCTAAGGCCATGAGCGCCAGAGACCCTTCTTACTCTGTGCAAGCTCTTTTGAGACTCTCAGTCATTTTTTCCACTTTCCTCCTGCTTTCCCTTTGAGAACCAGGGAGCTAATTCTAGTCCATTTTCTGTAGGGATCAGAGACGTTCATCCTTCATCTGTTGCAAAACCTTCAGTTGAAACACAGTGGGCAAACCTAGAGAAGGGTCAGGCTTTGTAGATGGTGGTACCTCCAGTGTAGACTGGAGTACGGAGACTGGAAATCAACTTTTGAGGGAATTTGGAGAACTTAATATTTAGGGGACCTGTAGGAAAAGGTCAAAACCAGAAGATGGGGATGCATTATATTGTCCTGCCTAGCAGAGTAATGAATCCCCATTGCTCCTCCTCCACTTGGGTGGAGACTTCACACTGCAATCGATAGAGAGCTTCTCTTTCAGCACTGTTGGTACCTCTTTACTCTATTGATCATCATATCATCACCTTGCTACCTCTATTCTGCGTTATTTCTAAAGAGAGATTTTCTGAGATGTCGTGGCTTAGGACTCCCTTTTCATGAGACATGACTGCAGCATCATTTTTTAGGGTCTTATGGAGAGATGATACCCATACTACATCAAAGCTAGTCAGCCTTCTTTCCCTTACTGGTCAATGGAGAAGGACAAGTTTTTCCTGGATTCAGGTTGACTAATCATAGAATCATAGAATGGCTTGAGTTAGAAGGGACCTTAAAGATCATCCAGTTCCAACCCCCCTGCCATAGGCAAGGACACCTCCCACTAGAGGAGGTTGCTCAGAGCCTCATCCAGCCTGGGATTAAACACTTCCAGGGATGAGGCTCCACAACTTCTCTGGGCAACCTGTTCCAGTGTCTCACCATCCTCAGAGTAAAGAACTTCTTCCTAATGTCCAATCTAAATCTCCCCTGCTCTAGTTTCAAACCATTGTCCCTTGTCCTATCACCACACACCCTTACAGGATCTCTTTACCATCTGCATTTTAAGATGAGCTACACTTGTGCTTTTTGTCTTCAGGGAGCACCAGGTGGTCAGTTTGGATGTGGCTGGTGGGATGGAAACCCACCCTTAGCATCTATGGATTGAAGCACAACAACAAACAAGGGACTGTGCCGATGGTGGCTTTAAACTTTAAGCTCAGCAACTGAGGAGGTAGATGTTGTGTGTGGGGAAACCTTCAGTTGCTCTTAGGCTTCTCCGAGGGCAGACAGTGATAATAGGTTCCTATGGAGATGCTCTCGTGTGTGTATGATGTTAATTGTGAATGTCTGGCTGGAGACACGAGGTTCAAACCTCGCCGTTAGCAGAAGGGACGGGTCAGCAGTGCGGCGATGTCCTTGCTCTTTCATGCAGACCCCGGAGATTTGTGCTTTCAGTGTAGGAAACATCAGGTTCAAATCCCTCCATCAGCCAGACAAGGAGTAATTATATTTGGAAGACAAGTGTCAGGTACTAGTAGCTTCCTCAGTTTCTGCCACCTTCCCTTATGGCCCATTAATATCTGTGACTAGTTATCCATCTTCCACAAACTTCCTCATGCTGGGACCTTGCTCGTCTGTGTCAGTGCCTCTGGATAAATCAGCCAGAGGTGCCCAACCTTTCCAGCCCGAGGGCTGAGCACACTTTTTCACAAAGGCCACAGGGTCATCAGTGATGCTGTAACTAAGCCAAGGCTCCACCAGCTGAGCTCGAGCCCTTTTCTCCATGAGGTCTGTGAGTCCTGCTGGGAGAGGTGACAGCCACTCCTTGTCATGTCTGTTGCCCCAAGTAACAAGCGATAGGACAAGAAGAAATGGCCTCAGGTTGTGTCAGTGGGGTTTAGATTGAATATTAGGAAAAATTTCTTCATAGAAAGAGTTGTAAAAAAATTGACAGACTGCCCAGGGCAGGGGTGGAGTCCCCAGCCCTGGAAAGTTTTCCAAGCCATGGAGATCTGGTGCTGAGGGACATGGGTTAGTGGTGCCCTGGCAGTGCTGGGTTAACAGTTGGACTGAATGATCTTAAAGATCTCTTCCAACTAAAACTATTCTATAATTCTATGATTCCACAGTTTTCTGTCATGGCAAACTACCTGCAGAGACATGGCTCAGGACTCCTGCCAGGACACAGGAGGACAGGCTCTCCTTTCGCCATATCCCAGTGTGGGTTGCTAAGTTTCAAATCCAAGCTCTGACACCTGCAGTGCCCATAAGTCAGATCAATACCATTAACAAGTGTGAGCAGAGATGTCCTTGTGTAGCTCACTCTCTAGTCTCGGCTCCTCAAAGGCCACCTCTTCTGTCTTGAGTTGTTCAGGGCAGCTGAACTGGGGGAGAGGGCGGGAGAAGTTCGGAGTCAGATGTGAGATGGAAGACACCTGCCAGCATCAGCAGCGCTGTTCAGAATCGGAATCACAGAATCACATAATGTCAGGGGTTGGAAGGGACCTCGAAAAATCATTGAGTCCAACCCCCCTGCCAGAGCAGGATCATCCAGGGCACGCCACATGGCAACGCATCCAGGCGGGTCTTGAATGTCTCCAGAGAAGGAGACTCCACCACCTCTCTGGGCAGCCTGTTCCAGCCTCTGTCACACTCACTGTGAAAAAGTGCTTCCTTGTGTTTATATGGAACCTCCTGTGCTCCAGTTTGCACCCATTGCCCCTTGTCCTGTCATTGGGTGCCACNTGCGTTAAATTTCTCCCTGCCCAGCTCTCCAGCCTGTCCAGGTCACACTGGATGGCAGCACAGCCCTCCAGCGTCTCAGCCACTCCTCCCAGTTTTGTATCATAAGCGAACTTGTTGAGGGTCCCCTCCATCCCCCTGTCCAGGTCAGTGATGAATATACTGAATAGCATTGGACCCAGTACCAACCCTTTGGAGGGCACCACCAGTCACAGGCCTCCAACTAGAATCTGCTCCACTGACCACAACTGTCCTTCAACCAGTTCCAAATCCATCATATCTATCTGATATGTTCACTGAAGCTGAGCACATCTGAGTATCCGTCAGCACCCGAGCAGCGCATCTGACACACAGTGCACCGCACGGGTGGATCCTGCGCTTCATATTCTGTGGGTTGGTCTGTGCACTCCTGGGAATCGGTGGTGAGAGGTTCCTAGAGGCCAAGGTTTCTCTCTCTCTCTGCTAAACTGCTCCGGGCTTGCCCACTGTGCATCTATAGGCACGGTGTTGCTGTTCTCACTGCTGTTTACAACCGCTCCATGTGAGTTCACCCTGTTTTCCTGCAAGAATTAGTTGCCTTGGTAGTGAGTAAAGGAAACTCAAAATGTTTCAAAGAGCGATGAATGTGCCTGTGTGATGCAGTTACCATAAACCAGCCTTTAACTGACTCCCACTCAAATACATTCATTGAACAGTCACTGCTCTCAGCTCCTTGTTTTGTTTTTTTTTGGCACATTTCTCCCTACTCCCAATTCACCACCACCCTTTAAATCCCACGCCTGAGGTTTTCCACACAGCTAAAGGAGAGATGTGTTTATTTTCATAGTGCCAGGCTGTGATTCCTGACTCTCCTGCTGACTTTTTGAAGCACTGGGCAAGTTATGTGCCCAAGACCCTGTATGTCAAGTCCTGCTCCTGTAAAGCAAGCAGGGGATGATGCTGGGAAAATAAATACGACACTGGCTGGCTGTTCGTAAAAATAGTGGTGACGGTGGGGAAATTTAAGCGCTGAGCTGCGTGCTTGTTTTCCTAAGGACTTGCGATGAATTGTGCTTATTCCATTCAGATTCTGTGAAGCTTTGTGGGGAAATCATCCTGGGGCTATCATCATCCATCCTGGCCTTTAGAAACGCATCGAGTTATGCTGGTTTATACCAGCTGAGGATAAATGTTCCCCTGTTAAAAGAGATTTTTGCCCTTTCACAAGCTACCCAGAGCTAGGGCAACACAAGATATCCCCATCCTGTGGACAGAGACCGCTGTTGTCTCAAATCTTTGCACATCATTAGTTTGAAAGCTATAATTGCAATCCCTGAGCCCCTCTGCTCTGCAGAGGTAAGCTGATTTTAGTGTTTCTCTCTCAACACAGGGAAAAATGGAAAAGAGGTGGAGGTTGCAGGAAAGATTTGCTTTAGGACCTGAAAGAGCCTTAAAAACTGGGCAAGAAAAAAATCAGAGCTAGGCCTGCAGAAGCAGGAGGGAGATGGCTGCAGCTGCCTTCTGTCACCCTGATGCCTCTTGACATTATTTAGGAGGCAACCGAGGCAAAGCCTCAGATGTGTACGAACCCTCTTGCATATACACGTGCTCTCCCTGGCCTTGCTTCTGACCACCGCTATAAACAAGATTTTCTCCCCATTTCTCCCTCCCATTCATCTGAAAAGAGCAGTGAAAGCCAGACCTAAATCAAGGCTCTCTCTGGGTGCTCAGGGGGACGTGGGTGCCTCCTCAGCAGGATGGGGATGGAGGGGATGCTCTCCTCAGGGCTCCTCCTGGCTGCATCAGCAATACCACAGGCATCGCTCCCAGGTTTTGGAGGGGAGTGTTTCCTAGTCAGGGCAGATCTCTTTTTCTTGCTGTCACCATTAATTTTTGTAACTTCTCTGGGACTTCAGGGGCTATCTGGGAGTAAAAGAATAAGGGAGAGCAGCTGCCTTCATCTTACGAGGGAAGGGCAGATATTGCTGCATCACACGCTTGATTTTTCAAGTAGGGATGATTTTGAAAATCTGCTAAATAATCTTGGTTGAAAAAGAAAACCCTTAAATAACCAACTCCAATAACCAAAAAAGCACCCACAACCTCCAGGAGGTTCTCTTTTGCCCAGATGTTTCAGTGACATGGTTTTCAGTGTGGTCCCACAAGCAGCTCTCCTGGCCCACTTTATGGATGTGGGAAGAAGGAGCTGGATGGTGAAACAGAGGCTTCCTAAGCTGCTGTTACAGCAGGAAAAGAGATTTTGTGAAATTGCCCTGTAAGCAAGATGTGCAAACCAAGAGCTGCCATGGCGGTAAGAGAACAGATCCATGGTTCTGGGATACTGATTGTGAGTACAGGAAAGCCCTGGAAAGCTGTAGTCTTGAAACCTTTCATTGGAAGGAAACACTTTGCACAAACTATTACTTTGCCTTGTGCTTCAGAAGCATCCTCAAGATTTGTGCATGCCCAGTATTTCTTCAAAGGGGAGACCTTATCGCTTCTGAAAGAAGGTTGTGGAGAAGTCAATGCTGGTCACTTCTCACAAGCTGCAAGCAATAAAACAAGAAGAAATGACCTCAGGTTGTGCTAGGGGAGGTTTACTGTGGGTATTAGGAAAAATGTCTTCCCTGAAAGAGTTTTCAAGTCCTAGAACAGGCTGCTCAGAGAAGCGGTTGAATCACCAGCCCTGGCCGTGTTTCAAAGTTGTGCAGATATGGTGCTGAGGGACATGGTTCAGCAGTGGACTTGGTAGAATTAGGTTAATGGTTGAACTTGATGATCTTGAAGGTCTTTTCCAACCTAAATGATTCTCTGATTCAAGAGAGTAAAAAAAGTGAGCCTCATCCCAAAGCAAGTTGCTCCTCAAGGGTGTCCAGAGACAATGGCACATCTGCTGGGCACCAAACAATGCAGAAGAGGTGGCCGGTGCTGCCGAAAAGCTGCACTCACGGGACAGTCCCCTTCAGGGAACTAGGCCCATCTGTGGAGCAGCCATCATTTGGGATGGTGCCATTAGAGATCATAAATAAAATGGGACATGTGGACCTCTGGGGAAATAAGCCCTGGTTCCGAGCACAATGCAAGAAGACAGCCGCTTCCCTTTTATTTATAACAACGCCGCGCGCCCGTCTGACCCCTGCTCGCACACGCGTACTCACACGGATGCATGTACACTGTTTCAGGGCAGAATTTCACCTCAAGCAATGGGAAATACACAGCAAGTTCAAAGCAGCAAGAAGCAGCTTTTTTTTTTTTTTTTTGCCTTGAGAAACCACTGACCTCAAGCCATGTCAGACCTTAGCATATATATGGAGAAGAGCGGATCTATCCCTTTGCTCCAAAACTGGAGGTGTACCTGTTATATCCCGATACCTTTTGTAAGCAAGAAAGAATAACCCTCCTGACTTGGGTATTTTCTCTAAGCAATTCCTTCAGAGAATCCTGGAAATCTCTTTAGCAGTCCACCAGAATCTGCAGACAGCACGAAAACAAATTCATCTCCTTTTACATTTTCTCGCAGTGAAATGTAGACTTTCGTTCCCGGCACTGCCAAGTGTCATTGCAACAACGTCACTGTCTGTCTGTCTTAATCGTTGCAGTCCTTTTATTTCAGATTCTCTCTCTGCTCTGCTTTTTTTGCACCTTGAACATTTCAGTATTGATATTTCCTTTCCACTTTTAGGTGGGATGATACTATAGCTGAGAACTGCCACCTTAACCAAGCTTACGGTCAATAGCAATAGATCCAGCAGGCTCCAGCTGTCAGTCTCTCTGCTGTCTGTTCTGTCTCATTTTCCATATTTCTCATCCCCCAGGAAAGATTTCATTCCTCCCTTCCCTTCCTCCCAAGCCCCAGCCCAAGCAGAATGGGCAGCATTTCTTTTTGCTCTTCGCTAGAGCAGGTATTTGATGACCGGCAACATGCTGGTACGAACCGTACCCCGATATCAATGACCCATCACTGCAAGAGGTGAGGTTCAAAGTGAGATTTATCTCACCACCACATTGAGCTTCTCCCCCTATGCTCCTTCCATGCACCACTGACAGCTTTTCAGACATGAGTCATCTCATCCTAAATGGGACGTCTCATCCTGTAGGAAACATTCATGCTTAGGCAGGTGAACTTCATGCTGTGCGTGCCTCCTTCTGCCCCTTGGCTGTGAAGATAGTCAGGGAGGATTTGGTCAGCTGGAAATACATCCCATGGGTGATTCCTGGGCGTATGTGGGGTAGACCCCAGGTTGTTTTCAGTGCCGGAAGGGAATACATCTTTTTGTCAGGAAAAACTGTCCCTGGGTAAATTACAGTCCATGCGCAACTGCTTACTACTGGTGTCTACCTTAGCTGTCAGCCCTAGGTCTGCACAGTGGTTATCTGTAGAGCCAAGCTCAGAAAGTTGTGGTTCAAGGTCAGAAACCAACCAGATATCAGGTTGGTTACAGCATCTAAATGAGGCATTTCTATGAAGAGACTTGAATGAAACCCTGCAACTCCTCCTGAGGCTGCACTCCCAAGAGAAACAGTGCTCTTGGTACCCACTTCTCTTCCCTGCCATCACCAAGGCAGTTCCCTCTTGGAAGGACAGTATGGAAACAGGAGAGCTGGAAAATGGAGCTGCAAAGACCTAGGTGAAGGGTGGTCACTGCAGGGCATCCTGGTCTCACTTGTCCCTCACCTTCAATGCAGGCTCTTTGCAAGTGTGCTTCTCAGGATCCCACACAGGCTGTTGTTGGTGACAGCAGGTACCTCTTTGTAGTCACGGGTTTGTAGTGCCCAGGAGTTTGTGAGTTGCATGGACAGGTAGAGCGGCTGAGTTTGAAGTTTGCCTGAGACCATGTGCAGAATAAGCTTCAGAAGAGACTTGGGAAGATTTGTTTGGTCAAAGCACCCACTTAAGGAGACGGATAAATACTTTTAGATGGAAAAGTGCTGCAACTTAAGGAAACAGGGGCATTAACTTTGCCTCTACCACCAAACAGATAAATAAATAAAGCATCTTTTCCTTCTGTTTGGACTGAAGTTGTTCGTGAGAAAGGAAAACAGAGCACAGGCAGGTAACTTGTCTCATCAAACATAGGCCAGATAAAGGCTGGGTGTCCAGGCTGAACAAACCTTAGGTCTGCTTCCAGAAAAGGAGAGTTTCATTCCAACCTATGGTTAGCACCTGGGATGAAGCATCCCCTGGAGATGTCGCTTGCTTTCCATCCTCTAGCTGAAAAATCAAGGGAGTTTTTTATTCAAATAAAACTGGGTGTTTCTGAGTTTAAAATCCTTGGGAGCTCCCTGTGAAGGTTGTCTCACAGCCATGACTGATTCAGAGTCCCATGATAACCTCCAGTGTCTGGCAATATGAACCAGCTTAGATATCAGCCTAACCCCTGAGGACCTACCCAGAACCCAAGCAGGATTCCCACAGCCCATGTGCCTCAGGCTGTTGAGACACCGAGAGCGGCGAGATTAAAACTCAATATTCCTTTCAGCTCAGTTATGCTGGTGGGGAAAAGCATCACACAGCCTGCAGCAGCAGCATGAGAAAAGCTTGATGAAAGAAAGTCTCAGGGCACCTCGCTGAGAGAGGGTTTGTGCTCAGAGCAAGGGAACCCTCTTCACAAGTTTGATTACTTTTGTAATCAGCAAAATAGGTTGAAGGAATTGTATTTCTTCAGCCGAGAAAAGAGAAGCCAAGTAGAGATAGAATAATAGTCTTCCAGGAGACTAAAGATACTTGAAAAAAGTGATGAGAGCAATTCTTCTAGTCCACTGGGAGAAAAATAAGAAGAAATGAGCTTAATTTTCAGCAAAGAAAATCTAGTTTGGAGACTAGAAGTCGTGTTCACAACAAAATGCTAAAATGGATTAACAAGGGAGGCTGTGAAATCTCTCTGAATAGGACTTTTTTCACAAATAGTTTGGATAAACTTCTGTTGAACATGATCTAGATGTCCCTGGTTCAGTTTTGGTGCAAGGGACTCAACTATATTTCTGTGATTCTCTGGCTTGATATATTCCTTGCAGAGAAAGATGATCATCTTAAAAAAGTACTGGTTACACAGCTCATTTCTCTTCTTAGTAGGAATTCTGGGGTTTTGACTAATGCTTGCAAGGGGTAACAGTAAAATGCTTTATTCTGTTTTAGTTTAACTAACCATCTCTGCACATCCAGGTTGGTTTGAGACTGATCCTCGCAGTCTAGGGCTCTACTCTAATTTTATCTGTATGTCTCTATATGTTTCCTCCTATGGGCAACCTCAGGGTCATTCTCTGCACTTCTCTTTACCAGAACTCTCTGAGGTGCTCTCCAAAGGCAGTACCAGTCTCTGCTGGGAAAGACTGTCAGGTTTAGAAGCAATTCCGTCCACCTTTACGTGCACTTCAGTGCAAATAGTCTCCAAAGGGTAAAACCGGACTAGTCCTGCCTGGGCTGACTTGATGTCAAAAGGTTCTGGAGTCTGCTACCGACCTTGTGGCTCCCACTTCCATAATCATGTGTCTTTTTAATGACTTGGCTGAAGACACTGCTTGCAAGGCAGCCTTGGGAATCCTTCCCTGTCTGAAAGGCCAGGTCAGGAAGATAAAGATATTCAATGATCAGTATATGCTAATGCTCAGCTATCATGTTGCTGACAATTGTCAGGTTACTTCCCTTTAGACTGGTTGTGTCTGGTGTTTCTGTACAGTGTATTATAGGCTAATTAATGCCACTAATGATAATGGTTCTACTGCAAGAAGCCTGGAGTATTATCTCTATCTATCTTCTTGTCACCTTCCTTTTATCAAACCATTACAGGAAAGCAGGCTATCTAATGGGGCTATCAGCCCCCAGCACAGTAATTCACGTACATCTGTATGGAAATAGAAAGCACTCCACAGATGTCTCCACACTAATTGGGCAGACTACGCGCTGGTCTTCTGGCTTTCGTCGCCTGCCTTTCCCTTTGCACTTTGAGCCCCGATCCAACTCTTCTGAAAGTTGGAGGGCAATTTATCATCTGCAGCGCACATCTTCGGCGGTTCAGATTTCAATCTGTCATCTTTAATATCGGTTGGAGACACATAGATTGTACATTCTCCTAAACCACAAATCAGCCAAGCTGCTCCTTCTTATTTTAATCTACCGCGAAGCAATTACGGTGGTTGGGGACCACTCGTGCTACTGGCACTGCAAAGAAGAGGGTAAGTGATATTTCATTAGAGGAAACTCATATTCAGTTGAGATGTTCTTTCCAGGTCAGTCACTACCCCCAAGTGAGAGAGCAGGAAATTCTCGACATTGGCTTCTTGACAAAAGGAAAAGGGGTCTTTTGTGCTTCTGTGGCAGTGGAATGAGCCACAGACACTTTTCCCAGGGGAGAGATGATCACAGTAACAGAAATCCATTGGACAGATAAAAGAAAACTATCCTTATGCTCAAAAGCAGCATAAATAGAAGCTGGGGAGGTCTGAGGCACATGCTACAGAAAGGGCCCCTTTCTGATACGAGTCTCTTCTCTGACAAAACAGCTTAATATTTTTCTCAAATGCCGGGTTGAAAGCTGACTTTGAAAAGGAAATGTTTAAATAGAAAGAGTTTGAAGAAGATGTAGGGATAATCTTCAGGGATCAGACATTATCGCAAGAAACTTTAGAGAACGTCGGTACAATCCAGCCATTAATCTTGCCATTGCCAAGCCTAAGTGCAAAAAGAAAACAGCTCAGGATGTGAAAAGCAGTGAAGTCTGGGGTCCTTCTACAGCCCTCTGGTTTCATGTGCCCTACCTTTGCTCCTTAGTGACAACCTCACGGCGTTTGCTTTTTAACCTAAAGCCCTTCCGCTGGTTGAAGACACCTCTAGACATTGCGAGGCCGGCAGTAAAATCACAGATGCTGGCACTAGTGTCTTCCATCAGTTCTCCACAAACTGCGTGCCTGCTATTTTATAATTTTTTTTCATGCTTTTACACCTGGGGAGCTGCGATTCCTGTGGATTTCCGTCTGGCTGCCGCACAGGCGAGAGCCAAGACTCATCTGTATGCAACATAGAGGACTCGCTTCATGCGACAGCAGTGAGAGACAGATGCACAACCCTGGTTCCCATCAGCTGAGGACAGGGAGCCAGGAACAGCAAAGTGCTGTGAGATGTGAACCAACAGTATAAAATAAAAAAAAAAAAAAAAATCTAATTAAGGTTAGTCATCGAGAAGACACACAGTGCACTGAGGCATCCTCTTTGGATGTGGTTTCCCCAGTTATATACTGAGGATGGTTCCAACTCCTCTTCTGGAGGAGCTGTAGAAGTCCCAAAGCTTTCCCTTGGCTCTGTGCAGGGATTGTAAAGTTACAGCAAATTAAGAAGATGCTTCTCCTTTGGCAGCACAACTCCTTGACTTGCTTTTTCCCTGCACCACCAGGCTCAGCATCAAGCAAAACTGCTCACATTTTTGCCCTGAGACACCAAATCCGTAGAAAATTCATGACATTTTTTCCCCCTCATCCAGCTATCAACTTGTGCACCGTGGAAAAAAAAACAAAACAAAAAAACCAAAAGCATTTCCCAAAGAATCACTTAGACCTGATCAAGCAAATAACATCAAAACTCACCAGATGATGAATAGACGAAGGAAACCACGCAGACAAAATGCTGTCTCCAAAATACCCAGCTCATGTGGTGACCCCACCTGAATCCTTCCCCTGCCACAAAGCCTCCAACCACTGAAAATTATTTTTTTATTATTATTATTTTGTTTAGATTTTGAGCAGAACATAACTGCAGTGACGCCCATCAGCCCCCAAACTACTGCTCCTCCTCAAGTAACACAGCCCAGTTGGAATGTTGTGTCTTACCTAAAGTCCTGATACCTGCTGTAACTCAGAGACAGAAATAAAACACTCTAAAAACCTACAGATAGCCTGAAAAACTTGAAACGAGAGCTCAAGTTTTTAAAAGCTTCACGGTGTTCGGGTATGATTCAAGTCTAGCACAAACAGCCTGGATGACAAAGAGGAGGACATGGCTGGTAGGTGACACTGCAGACCTGAAGCTGTGGGTCTGATTCAAACTCTGGTTGCTCCAGCAGTTGCTCAGGATGTGCAGGGATGTAAATGTGCTCGTATCTGGCTCCGTGGCTGAGGAGCTGCGATGCTGGTGTCCTACATACACCGAGGACGTGAGAAATTGTTCTCATTAGCGAGCGGTTGTAAGACTATAGAAATAAAAAATATAAATCTGCAACAGAACTTCCTACCCCTGAGGCTCTGAAAGTGCCAGACAAATTGTTCAGCTTCCTTCCAGATCTAGTTTTGGATGGCTGTAAATCGTCTTGAGGAACCTTTCATCTTCATTTCAGTCAAAACACCCCTGATCTGGCCGCGAGTTTTGATGCAATCTGATTGAAGTGTGCCCATGAAATGATATGAAACATAAACACCGGGGATGGCAAAAATCATCGGAACATGCCTAGCCATCTATTTACATCTGAAAACATCCCTGGAGATAATGTCTGATTTTGTTCCACAAATGAGGAATAATGAGAACGAGAACATTGGCCAATGGCTGCCATTTTTGCAAATGCCGTCCCCGGTCTCAGCATTTGTCCCCATTTATATCGTGGAATTATTGGGTTTTTTTCAGACCTCACACAGCAGATCACTCTATTAACATGCTTTCAGCTTTTGTCCTTTTTTTTTTTTTTCTTGCTGGTGTTCTTGTTAAAGTTATGAAATGCAACAGGTTTTTCCTGTGGGTGAAATGACCTGGTCCAAAGGCCGTTGAAAAGAACAGAAGCCTCTGATTTGAGATCTCCAGCAGACTTTGAGGTGATGCTAGTAGGAAAAGGATTAATGTCAGTACTCTGCATCGAATGAATATTTAAAAATGGTATAATAACAGTCAAAAGTGACAGATTATGATTACAGCTCCTTGCTGGGTTATTGCATATCAGAAAAATCACAGAACTACCACGGTTGGAAAAGATCTTTAAGATCATCAAGTCCAACTGATATCTAACCCCACCAGGGCTACTACTACACCTTATCCTTAAAAACCACATCTAGATCGCTTTTAAATACACCTAGGGGTGGCAATTCAACCACTTCCCTGGGCAGCCTGTTCCAGTCTTTGGTAACACCTTTGGTTTCTACGATTGGGCTTTTTGCTTTGTCTTTCTGGATGTGCCGGATCTGATTCTCTTTTGTACAAAGGTCTCATTGCATCATTCACTCTGAACAAAGTGGGTTTATGGTGTGCACCTCCAAAAAGGCTTTCGTGTGGGAATCAAGTTGATCTCTCCAGTTTCCCCACATTTTTGATTTCCACCTTCACTCTCAAAAACACCTCCAAGTTAATGCATTGAGAAAAAAATAAATAAGAAAAAGAACTATTTTAGCAGAAAAAAATTAAGAAAAATAGTTCATTTAATGGAAGTAATTTAATGGAAGATTAAATTACGATTTAAACCTCCAAGAACCAGAAAATGCAGAGTTAAAGCTCCCAAAGCCCAGCGTTATATTCTTAAGTAATGAAAGGCCCTATGCCCTAGCATAATGATTTGGAGAAGGGGTCGAAATTACAGTGGTCCAGGGAGCTTTAACTCTTCAGCCTTGAATCACAACCTGATCCTTCTCCTAATGCACTTCTCCCTCACTTTCCAACGCATTTTTAAGCATTGTAAAGAGAAAATGATCCTGATTTCTATTATTCTAAATATATTTCATGTGCTAAATGCTACTCTGTTTAATAACACACACTTTGCTAATATCATACATTAGGTTTAACGGTCCAATTTGTGAAAAAAATAGTCCAGAAAAACCCTTTAAGTGGGTCTTCTCCATTCATCTGAAATGGATATAAACAGGTATACGAAGAAAGGGAGAGGGAGACAGACTTTAATGGAGAGGGTAGAAGGTCATTCATGAACCATGTTTGGCTGCTTCCAGAAGGTTAGAGGAATTAGATTTTAAAAGGAAATTAGATTATAAAAGGAAAAGGAGATGGATGGGGAGAGACTGGGCATAATCTGGGAGCAGGAAGAACAGGCCACATGCCTGTGGGTATTTCAGTCTATAAGGTATTTAAGGTGTCTTGTAGGGTGGTATAAGGTCCTTCCTCCTATCATCTGATGGCCTTTTTTTTTCTTTTCTTCTTCCAAAATGAACCTCCATCAGATCAAACCCTCCTTAGGCTTTCACTTCTGCCATTTCCCAGGGTGCATCAAGCCTCAGAAATCTCCAATGATACTCCGCAGATGCCATGGGATGTTGGGAACTGGTGCAGGAATGAAGGCATTGGATGAGATGCAAGAACCAGCAGCAATGATTGGCCATCAGATCTGTACAGTAATTATATAAAGGATGTTCCTCTAAGTCATAGAGAGGTTGAGCTGGGGGATGAAATCCTTGCTCTCGAGAAGACAACTGAGGTTCTTGCCAGTTGCTTTAGTAGGACCCATCCCTGTATGCACATGCACACTCATCCATGCACCATCCTTTTCCTGGATCTATTCCCAAATTTGCAACTGATCCCATGCAGCCTGAGATATGCTATGTCTTTGCTGCCCTCAAGTTTTTCTCCAGCCATGAAATAGAGCAAACAGCATCCCTCCACCCTCCCTGATGTGCTTTGAGATCCATCCTGACACCAAACTGCTGGTCCTGCTTGCAGAAAGGTTCTGACTCATGGGGGCTCTGAAGGTTGCAGATGACAGCTCCCATTCAGCTGAGCTCCTGACGGGCCCCAAAACCGTGAGGTTTTGCTTTAGCCCCAGTATCACCTCTAAGTGGGTCCCTGTTCATGTGCATTTAACTGCAAAGAGAAATACAATGTGTAAGCGATGGTTTCCCACTGAGGTTCCTGAATTGGGTCCTCCCACTGCAGGACCAGTAGCACAGCCCTTATGAAGATAGAAAAACACGGGTTAGAGGGATTCTGATGTGGGGAAACTCACACTGCTTCTTCCACAAGTCACAGCTGCGCTGAACCTCAGTTTCCTCATCAAAGAAGGATGAAAATATCAATTATGTTCTTGTCTCTGGGAGTAATGCTACTGTTAAACAGCTCTGCATGGGGACCATGAAGTTCTCTGGCTTTCATTTTAAGGGAAGAGACTCCACCAGTTATGGGGTTTATGGTAATGCTTAGTAGATGGTTGGACTTGATGATCTTGAAGGTCATTTCCAACCTTAATGATTCTATGATTCAAATAGTGATATTAGGAACATGGTTTAGTGGTGGACTTGGTAGTGTCAGGTTAATGGTTGGATTTGATGATCCTAACGGTGTTTTCCAATATAAACAATTCCACAATTCTACCATTCTTTATCTGTTCTGGGAAGGCCCTTCTATGGAAAGCACTGGTGCTACCTGTTCAGAGATAAAGAGCTTTGGAATGGTGCTGCCCAGGGACTCTAGAAAGGCACAGCAACAACCTGCAGCTTTCCTACGGCGCGGAGAGAAAAAGCAAAGAGCAGAAGGACGTGGGGCAGTATCGCAGCGTAAGCAGGCCGCTGCCTCCCAAATAAAAGCTTTTCCTCTCCATCCTGACCCACAAAGCAGGTCTGAAAGCAGGTGTGATTTGTTGATTTAAGTCAGCCTACATCTATCCAGAAAAAAAAGAAATCCCAGGATGGACAGTGCATACGTGGAGTCTTTGGAGTGGCTGGAAGCCTTTTGACCCATCAATATCCGTGAAATTAGAATTAACCTATCTGGACGGCTCATTTAAAATCTTTGACCAATCCCATGCAGCACTATAATAGTCGTATTGACCTTCGGCCAAGCACAATCTTCCACGCTGCTTCTGCATCCCACCGCGACACTTGTTGGCCGGCCCCATGATGTGAAAATATCCGTGTGCCTGCCTCTCTCCCCGGTAAGCAAGGAGTTCGAATTACAGTGCTGAGAAGGCAACGGTCTTCATGAATTAAACCACCAACACATCGCACAAATTTAACCGTGGCCATAAAAATTGGATTTCCTGATAGCTGGGGGGATTTGCACTGACTCAGGTATTACAGGCATTCAGCTGTGCAAACGGCGGCGACGACGGCGCGCGGCTGCCTGCGGAAAAAGCTCCCAGAAGCCTCAAGAGCTGTGTGCATTTGGCACTGGGTAGTGATACTGGCAAGGGAAAGGACCACAAGGCCAAAAGCACAGCAAAAAAAAAAAAAAAAAAGCGTTAGAGAGAAGTTTGCATCATCCTGACTTGTTTTGTCTCCCAAGAGAACAGTGACAGGGTTGATGCATCTTCCTACTTCTTCATGACATTAAAAAAACAACCTGAGAAGGGCTTTTTCAGCTTTTTTTTTTTCCTTCCCTTGCCTGCTTTATAACTTAGAAATAATAAAAATGTGAAGACGCAGCAATGTGAAGACAGAGTGGAGGGGTCTCAGTTGTACGCTGGAAGGTTTCTTGCCCTTCATCAGTAAGTAATAAAACTCCTTTGTCCTGCCTTGTTCTTGAGCATTCAAACCAGAGAGGAGATAAAAATCACAGAATCATAGAATCACAGAATCACCGAATCACATAATGGCTTGAGTTGGAAGAGATCTTGAAGATCATCTTGTTCCAACCCCCCTGCCATGGGCAGGGACACCTCCCACTACACCAGATTGCTCCAAGCCCCATCCAATCTGGCCTTGAACACACCCAGGACTGAGGCATCCACAACTTCCCTGAGCAACCTGTTCCTGCATCTCATCACCCTCATGGTGAAGAATCTCTTCCTAATATCTACTCTAAAGCTATCCCCTGTCATTTTGAATGAAACAAATGCCAACTGAAAGATGAATTGTAATTCCTATTCCCTTCTCAGTCATTCACTGTCCATCTCACCTGACTCTTCTAGCCACACATTTGTCAGGGAGCTTTATTTTTAAAAAAAATAGTGTAAGTACGTCCCAAGAACAGTGTTTCTCTAGTGCTATCCATCCCACCAGCACTTTGCAGCCGTTAACTAATTGAGCTTCTAAATAATACTGTGAGGAGGGGAAGCTGCCTGTGTTTGTACAGATGGGCAAAGGGAGATGTGTGAGGAGGAGATTGAGTTTACCACCCCTAACCCTATGGGTAGGACATCGGTGCCTCTGCAAGAGCCGGTGGCTGAAGCTCTGTGACAGTCTACAGAAGGATTTATCTTCTCCTAAAGCAGATGTTGAAGTTTGACTTGTAAAATGCCTCAAATTTAGACAGGGTGAGGAGAGGTGAATCCAGCCTCAAGTGGTTTGTACAGAGCTGCAAAGCTGTTTGCCGTTGGAGGCAAGAATAGGCTGTAGCAAGCCAGGAGCATGGGCATTCCAATGACAGTTTCTTCTATTTCCTTGCAGATCCTGCTGAGTTTGTGGCTTAGAGACAGAAATTGAGACCTTGATAACGCAACGTAACTGCTTTAAAGAAGAGATGACTAAGAGTGGATGCAGTTGGTATCTGTAAAACCACTAAGAAATGAAGAGACAAAGCTTGTTCACCATCTCTTCTGACACAAGAACAAGGAGGCATCAACTCTGCCAGGCAGACAGCACGTTGCAGAAAGCCAGCTGAAAGCAAACACCAGGACATCCTTCAGGTGGTGAGTTGTTCTGCTGGCTGCCTTCTCACAGCAGATTTTACACAGGTTCAAAAAGCTATTGGACAGATTCCTGAAAGAAAAACGAAAATTCTGGATGTCTCCTAAATACAGAGATCCTTTTCTCAGGCATCTGCAGTGGTTTTCTTGCAGAATAGGACCTTGTCGTGGTAATTCTGAGGTTTAGGTAGTCATGTGTTTGGTAAATTCTCCATCCATCCATCCATCCATCCATCCATCCATCCATCCATCCATCCATCCATCCATCCACGCACCCATCCATCCATGCACCCATCCATCCACGACTTCTGGTGATTTCAGATCCCATCAGAGGTTGGTGACCAGATCTCAAACCCAGCTATGAGATGTTCCAGTGGCGCCAGGGAACACCTCTGAGTTGCACACCTCCAGCCCAAAGACTCCATGCCGTAGATGTTCTGCTGGCTAGCGGAGGGGGAAGGGACTGATCTTCACACTCCCAGTCCTGCAGGGATGGGTTCACCTCCCAGGCAGGCTGTGGCCATGTGTGCATGAGGGAAGACTGCAAAAAACACTTCCCTAAGTGCACCTGCTATGCCACCAACTAAAGCCACAATGGCCTGGCATCTTCTGCAGCCACTAAACCTGTTTGTTATGGAGGCTTAGTAGCAGAGGCAGAGCTGGGTGTCAAACCAGAGAGAATGGATTTGGGCTCAGGCCCATCAACAAATCAGTGTGACAACCTGCTGATGAGCCAAGCCCTTAGGCTTAAATGTGAAAAAGTTCAGCGCAGAAGGATGGGGAACTGCTTGAAAGAGTCCAGTGCAGAGCCACCAAGATGATGGAGTGGAGCACCTCCCTGCTGAGGAGAGGCTGAGGGAGCTGGGACTCTTTAGCTTGGAGAAGAGGAGACTGAGGGGTGACCTCATTCATGTTTATAAATATGGAAAGGGTGAGTGTCAGGAGGATGGAGCCAGGCTCTTCTCAGCGGCACCCAATGACAGGACAAGGGGCGATGGGTGCAAAGTGGAGCAGAGGAGGTTCCAGGTAAACCTAAGGAAGAACTTTTTCCCAGTGAGGGTGACAGAGCCTCAAACAGGCTGCCCAGAGAGGTTGTAGAGTCTCCTCTGGAGACATGCAAGACCCACCTGAATGCGTTCCTGTGTGACCTACTCCAGGTGATCCTGCTCTGGCAGGGGAGTTGGACTCGATGATCTTTCAAGGTCCCTTCCAGCCCCTGACATTCTGTGATTCTGTGAACTGGAGAGACCTGTTGTGAAAGAAGAGCAGAGAGAACGCTACAGGACCCACCTCTGCCATGCAGCTGAGCACCCCTTGAAATGCCTTGTTGATGAAGAGGCAGGAACACACCAGGTTTTCTCTTTTGAACATACCAGAATTTCCCTTTTTTTTCAGGCTGTACATCAGCAAACACAAACCACACCCTGCCAAACGTCAACCAAACACTATCTTTATTTCTCCTTGCACAGCTTTACGTGGCGTCAGGCACCAATTAGCCAAATGGATTAAGGCTACTTCAACATCTACCCTGCGTTAGCAGCTTCTCCTGTGTCTCTGTTCACACTCTCACATCGTGACGCTGGCAGCTCTTGAGCTCCAGTTGCTGCATTTTTCTGGCACCTTCCTGCAGCTCTTGCAAAGCCACCGAGAGAAGTAACCACGGCCCTTGGGCACGTGTGTTTGCTCTGCTACCTCTCCTTGCCTCTTGCCTTTGCAGCCTCTTGCAAAGAGGCTGTGACTGAGATNGAAGGATGGGGAACTGCTTGAAAGAGTCCAGCAGAGCCACCAAGAAGATTAAAAGAGAGGAACCTCTCCCTTCTGAGGCAGGGCTGAGGGAGCTGGGACTCTTTAGCTTGGNCAAACCACACCCTGCCAAACGTCAACCAAACACTATCTTTATTTCTCCTTGCACAGCTTTACGTGGCGTCAGGCACCAATTAGCCAAATGGATTAAGGCTACTTCAACATCTACCCTGCGTTAGCAGCTTCTCCTGTGTCTCTGTTCACACTCTCACATCGTGACGCTGGCAGCTCTTGAGCTCCAGTTGCTGCATTTTTCTGGCACCTTCCTGCAGCTCTTGCAAAGCCACCGAGAGAAGTAACCACGGCCCTTGGGCACGTGTGTTTGCTCTGCTACCTCTCCTTGCCTCTTGCCTTTGCAGCCTCTTGCAAAGAGGCTGTGACTGAGATGGGAAGGGAGAGGAGAAGGATGAAGCCCTAAAGTACTCCTGGTTTGGTGGGGTTTTTTGGGTAGTTTTGGTTTGTTTTGATTATTTGGGGTTTATTGGCACTTTTTCTAAAGGTCCTACTCCTTGGGTAATTGCTCTACACCCTGTTAATTCCTACTGCAGATTCCCATTGTTCCTTCCTGGTCCATCAGAGAGGACTAGAGGAGTCCAACAACCCTCTGAGAAGATGAAATTGTGTTTTTTATGCTCCATTTCCATGGGAGTAAACCTCCAGATGGTTCATTTTTTAGTGAGTTCACATCAGGTTTTACTTTTGAAGAAGGTCTGAGTCACACCCCTTGACCCAGCACTCTTCCCTCTACCATCATCAGAGACATCCCAGGACAAGAGGAGACAGTAGGAGTGGGAGACTGTGATAGTAGCTGATGATGACACCAGGAATGGGTCTCAGAGCAGAGCAGGGAGCTGTTTCATAAAATCATAGATTCATAGAATGGTAGGGGTTGGAAGGGACTTCTGGAGATCATCAAGCTCAACCCCCCTGCCAGAGCAGGCCACACAGGAACAGATCCAGGTGGGGTTGGAAAATCTTCAGAGAAGGAGACTCCACAACCATTCCACAACAGTTTCATTCCAGATTTCCCTTTGAAATGATGTTTGGGGGGAAACCGCAGGTTTTGCAAAGTTGGAACTGCCAGAGATAATTTTTACTTTTAATCTTGTCCACATTTCACTTTGTACTATCACATCAAGCGTTGTCAGGATGAAGGCTGCCACTGTGCCCTGGAGGAATATCTCCTGGGGCTGCTGGAAGGGAAGGATGCTTCACATCTTCCTTCTCCGAGCTGGGCCCTTGGCTCCATGGCATGTCTGGTGACATGGGCACCACCCATCTGCCCAAGTTGCTGGGGACATGGCAAGACCTTCCTGACTACAAAATGCCATCCCTGAGCAGAACTGAAAATGGGGCTGCAGAACATACTCTTAGTCGTGCAACACCTCCAGTTATTTCAGGCTTCGAAGGAAAAGCCCAAGGCTCTGACCTGATGAAAGAGCTGGAGAATTACTCAAAATAAATCATCATCATCATCATCATCATCATCATCATCATAATAATAATAATAATAATAATAATAATAATAATAATAACTGAGTTATTCTGGTGTGACACGTGCCCTTTTGTATCTGATAAATGCTCAGCCAGGACACGCAGCCTGGGGAAGCTGCGTGTGAGGGTGCAAACCCCTCCCTGCGCTCTGGGAGCAGACGATCCACTCGAGCATCGCTCTCCCCGTTACCATGAGACGGTTATTGCTGCCTGCTTCTTCCCTCTCTGTCCCCATTGACTTTAGGCAGATTAGAGCAGGGAGATGATGGATGGATTAGATGCCGCACACCTACTTCAGGTTTATAAAGTAGCACTTCTATTTTTCTGTCCTATTTGGATGCGTCTCTCCCGTCGTGAGCACAAAACGGAGAATAACAGGGATCTTATTGTTGCAGGGCAGCGACTCTGGTTTCTGTGTATGTGCAGCATGAATCCATTCATGGCATTTAAAAGAAGAAAAAATAAAAAATAGAAAAAAAGGTAAGCTGACAAATATAACCAATTACAGCGAGCCAGCTGCAAGGTGAAATGGAATAACCGTGTGCTTCTCCATTCAAGGTTCAGTGAAGGTCCCAGGCAGGGAAAAAGGAAAGATTACTGTTGGCCTTTAAGGAGAGTTACCTCTTCTCTGCTCAAAGGCTGAGTCCCACATAATCCAATTTCACATCCTGCCTTTAAAATGTTATTGGATCTTCCTGGAATTGACAAATGCTGAAACTCCCGGAGAGAGAACAGCAGAAGACTGAAGCCCAGGTCTCCAATCTGTATTTACAGGGCTGGAGTAACACAGGTAAGCCCCTGAGCAAAGCCTGCAATTAAAAGGGTCCTCTCCAGGGCTGTACTTGCTATTGAGGGGCTATATTGTGCTGCTGAGTCTTAAAAAGAGCTCTTGGTTTCAGTGTGGAGGTCTTCGGGAATCATTTGTTGTCTATATGTCCCTCAACGGTTAGAAGGGCCCATATGAACACCACACAGTGTGTGACTCTTCTGCCAGCATGGTCTCCTTGTTGTATGCACACCAACAGCCTCTACAGGCCGGCCTGGTGGTGACCCCTACACCCAAGGGAGCGTGACAAGTGTTAAGGCAGCGTCTGGGTTTACGAGGTTGTGCGTGGGGTGCCAGGGATCCTTTTGCCACAGTTGGAACAGCAGCACTGGCTGAAAGAAGCCAAGCCCTGAGATCTGGATGGCCAGGAGGTCTCTATAGACGTAGCAACCCTGCTCTCACTCCTAGCACTGACCTTCGTGCCTTCCTTCTGCTTCTCCAGTTACTGCTGGAAAAGGCATGGCCTTGCGCCAAAAAGAGTGTGGATGCTTAAGGGCACAAACAAGGTGGCCGAGTCCAGATGCGATGCTGAAAGTGGATTCCTAGACTGGGGGGTTCATTCAAGTAGGATAGGACAAGAGGAAATGGCCTTGAGTTGCCCCAGAGAAGGTTTAAGTTGGACATGAGGAAAAGTTTCTTCCCCCAAATGGCTGTCAAGGCCTGTCCCAGGCTGCCCAGGGCAGTGGTGGAGTCCCCACCCCTCGAAAGGTTTCAAAGCTGTGGAGATGTGGTGCTGAGGGACAGGGGTTAGTGGTGCCCTGGCAGGGATGGGTTAACAGTTGGACTTGAAGATCTTAAAGGTCTCTTCTAACCTAAATGATCCTATGATTCGAAGTATCCAAGGGATGCTGAGGTGAATTTGGGCCTCCCTTTCTTCTGCAGGACTTTACTGGACTTGTATGGAAATGTTATGACTTAATGTTGGTAAAAGCGACTACAAATTGCACTCAAGGATCCTTCACCCACACCACTAAGATCTTCAGGAGGTTTCACATTGCCCTTGAGGGCAACGCAACTTCCAGGGAGTGACCTGGATGATACGTAGGAAGCTGGAAGCACAAATAATGGAGGGCTGTGTTTGCCCACAGAGCAGGGATTTCTACCCTCCGTGCAAGTGCTGAAGACAGTGGTGGCATAAGGAGGATGGTTGGGTGACCCACCAGAGTCACTTCTTGCCACTGAGCTGGCGATCACAATCCACATCGGAGCTGGGTCTGATGTCATCCTGGGCCGCAGAGCCCAGGCAGAAAACACAAAATAAGAAGGAGTCATCAACTGGCACATATGATATTGTGTTTTGGGGGATTGGCCTTGCCCAGGAGGCATCAGCTGTGCTGGAGCTTTAGAAAACTCTTGGTTGGGGCTGAAGCTGCAGGGAAGCAGCTGTGCCTTGCAGCTCCCTGCGCCACGACGTGCCCGCCCTTCGGTCCGGCGTGAGTTATGGCACCTATAAACTCCTTGGTTTATTGCTGAGGCTAATGAGCTTTGGGCCCTCTAGGTAGAACCTTGTAATTACACGGCTTCTTGGGATGCTGATTTAGGGGGTTGCACGGAGTCTCTCCTCTCACCAGCCACGGCTTTAGCACCTTCACTGATGGGGGCTGACCAAACTGTCAGTACCAGCAGATCTTACCAATCTCTCCCCTCCTCTCAAAAATAAAGGATCACAAGTGGCACATAAGACCAACCTGAACCATCAGAGGCATGCTAGGAACCTGCTGGAGCGGCCACTCCTTCCAGAGCCGTTGTCACAGCAAAGAGGAGAGAAGGGATGAATATTTCTGAATTCCCTGCTGTTGTAGCAGCAGGATTTTGGTGGGGAGCATTTATTTGGAAACCCTCCAGTGACTTCTTTTACAAATATAGGCCCAGGATTTCCAGGGAGGGAGATGTATTAGGAAAGATCTGGCACACCCTAAAGAATAATCATTATTATTAGTATAATTATATTAATTACTGTAATTACAAGGAGGGCAAGACACTACAGGAATCAGAGATGAGGAGGGTGCTATGCAGATGCCAAGCGTTACCGGCTTTTCCCTTCCTCTCTGCAGTCTAAAGGCAGCTGCGATGCTTGCAAAGCAGGAGGAAGCAGCTCCAGAGACACACACACCCACACACACACACACACACAGACAGACACACAGACACACACACAGACACGCACACACAGACACACGCACACGCTTCTTCTGTACGCCTGTGTCGAGATCAGAGTGTCAGGTAGAAAACGCTGCCAGAGCCCGGTAGGCAAAAAATTGACAAGGAAATCCAGTGTTATCTGGAACTGCTCTCTCCAGAGAGGCTGAAAATCTTTGATAGGTTCACTCCAGGGGAAATAACTTCGGAGGATAAGAGGCATTGATGTGCGCCGAGCAAAAGGCAACCCGTGTGCGCGCCGGCGCGGCAGCGGGTTGGAGATGACATGCATTCTTTTCTTTCTCTCTCTCTCTTTTTTTTCCCTCTGCTCCCTTTCCCTATATTTTTTTTTTAAGTTGGGCTTTTTTTTCCTTTTATTTTTATTTTTTTTTTTTGCAATATTACTTTTCAAAGCAGCCCCGGGCCTTCCAACGATGGTGAATGTTATAAAGAACCGAGTCGCACCGGTGTTTCCAGGGATCGAGGAGGGGCGAAGGGCAGGAGGCAGAGGGAAGGAGGAGGGAGAATGTCAATAGGAATATCTGAAAAGCAAACCTGGGGAATGACTGTGTATCTAGCACGTGTGTGTGTGTGGTGTGTACGTGCTGATGGAGCCTCCAATGGGGCAGAGGAAATATTTTCAGAAATTTTTGCCGTGTTTAGGAAGGAGGGAAAAGGTGGAGCCTCTTTTGTCAAGAAAAATCTGCAGCAATATTCTAGTCCTTTCGTAATCCAATGATCTCTCCTTGCATCTCTGGGAGTCAGATGCTGTTCCTGGCACATCCCCCTGGGAGGGTTCGCAGCCTCTTGAATACTTACCGTCCAACTTCTCCGCCAAAACCCTCTGCACAGCTCCTCTGCTACAAACTCCATCCCAAATTCTGGTCCAGTACCCCAAAGCCAGGGTTTGGAGCAGATCTTTTCCCAGGTCAAATAACTTCACCACGGTCAGGGGCTTGCACTTCTTTGAGGTCAGCGGGAAGCAAGCTGCTGAAAAGCAGCTCTCCCCTGGATGCTTTTCTTCTGTTTACGCCTTAAGAGCTGTTTAGGGAAGCTGGCAGTTGTTTGTGGGTTATTTTGAGTGGGACTTTTCTCAGCTCACTGCAGCTTGCTGAGAGGTAGGCGGTTATGTCTGAGCTGCTTTATCGCCGCGACGTTTGCTTTATGGTCGAGAAAGAGAGATGGTTCCTTCTAGAGCACAATTCATCTCTCCCAGCTGGGCTGAGTTGCACCCGGGAAGTTCTTCTTTCTCTCCATCAACTATAAAAGACGTCCAGACAACTTCCTCAGATTTACGCATCCAAACCGATAACACATAAAGTTAGACAGATGAAACCTGGCCAGGCATCATTCTCTCCCTTTTGCACTGTGAGGATTTTTTTTCATCCTGCTCTGGCTTCTTTTTTTTTTTCTTCTGCTGGGCAGAAAGGGCTGGAGAAAACAGTGATGCAGGGATGAAAATAAGGTGAGGAAATTGTAAACCCTTTGGCTGGAGAGGTGGGTAGGTACAGCATGGTCTCTAAATGCTGCCGTGGACACCCAAAGCTCTGTGAAATGACTTCAAACCTTTCCTTTTTGTATGAACCTTCACAACCTTGAGCCCACAAATGGACAACCAAATAAAACGGGGGAAAACCAAAGCAACACTTGAAAGTTGCCTGTATTTTCAAACTCTTCTGTAACACCATGACATAAGCAGCTCCAGGAGGGTGTTAGTAATATCTTTTCGTTGTCCTTGATTACAAAAGGCCAAGAAACCCCTGTGTAGAGCTCTCTGGCAGCCTGTCTTGGGGCAACCACACGCAGAGGGATGCAATCACTGTGTTCATCTCCAGAACAAAGCTGTTGCAATATGCCAGGAATTGCTCTGTCTGGACTTCTGGGCAATAACCGATCACCTCATGGGAATGTATCCCACTGCTGCCGGTAGAATGAGGTTGGTGCAGACAAGTGCTAAGCCATGGTGAGCAGCACCAAGTCCCTTTGGGATTGTTGATACCCTCCTACTCTAATGGTGGGATTGTGGGACTCTTCTCTGGGATGTAGCAAGGTGATAACAGCTGTGTTTGTGTTTTTATCAAGTTGACCATGGTCACATGTACTCTGTGAGCAGGTAGGAGATGTCAAGCGCTGGCTGGATAACTTCTTCAGAAAATAGCCCTCTTTTCTCCACATCATTTCGGAACCACTGCCCCTAATAGAGTGTGCTGAGAGGTATGAAAAGGGCAGAGCCTTTTGTGGGAAGGCAATGAACTCAAAGCAATGTGCCATTGTTACAGCCTCTCCTCACACTGACCAGTACCCTCATCTCTCTCAGCTGAAGGCATTTCACTCTCCACTGCCTTCTCTCTTCTCTTCTCTTCTCTTCTCTTCCTCTTCTCTTCTCTCTTTTCTCCTCTTCTTCTCTCTCACTCAGTAGACGTGCCCTGAAAGATGGGAGTCTTGTTTAAATCCCTGCTTTGAAGTTAATTCAGATGGTCCATGGATGCCCATGCAGGATCTCTTTCTAACATCATGGTGAGCAACCTTATCTAGCAGGACATGTCTGAGTGCAAGGAGACAGAACAGCCTTTCTTTGTCAACCTTTCCTTTTCTTCAAGATATTCAGAGATGAAAGGAAAGAGTTTGTTGAGATCAGCATGCACTTAGCTGGTTTCAGTTATTTCCAGTTCTTGGTGAGTCAGAGAAGAATGAGTGTTGGTGAAACCCACCCCAAACAGTATTTCTTCATTTTTTTTTTTGTTGTATTTAATTCATCCGTGGAGCTTAAAAAAAAAGTCTTTTTTTCCTGGCCTCAGTCCTGACAGTAGATCTGCAAATCTGTTTGAGGAGTCGTCAAAGTGGGTGAGAATTGCTCCTGTTGAAGAGGACTCCGCAGACACACACCACCATCATGAACAGCATGGACAGCCTCGGGAGACCCAGCCCTAAGGCACAAAGGTTCAGTCAGAGCAGAAACCCATGGCCTGTCTGAAATAACAAATAGATCTTGACTGCCAACAAATCTGAAACTAATTATGAGGGTGAGTGGGGCATAGCAGGAGATGGCAGTTAGTAACTTGTACCAAGGGAAAACCTCTTCCTTGGAGATGCTGGGAACAGCACAATCCAATCCAAGGTGGCCTGGGGTTTAGGTTTTTGTTTGTTTGTTTATTTTAATCAAATGTGTTTGCATAGTGTCATTAGCATATTATCTGGCATTCATGAATAAGCATCAGTGAGTTATTAGCTTCACTCCACCACTAGCTTGGCACTGACAAGCAGCACAGGCAGGGAATGGAAAAGAGCATGAGACAGAGGGAAGTACAGACTTCTCTTGGATGCAGATCCCACCAGATGAGAGAGAGCAGGAAGTTCCATCTTTGTCACCTCTGTCTCCCAGTGGAAGCTGAGAGGGATTCACCCAGGGAGCAGAGGATCCAATTGTCCTGCAGACTCCAGTCAAGGCAGATGTTTCAGTTCACAACAGCCTAAAATACAGGAAAAGACCATTTCCAGGACCAAGAGGCTCTCCTTGTTTTAGTTCCCTGTTTTCTTGCAGGCACCAATTCCCAGAGAGACTAAAAGAGCTGTAGCTTCATCTCTATCACATGTTCCCAGCTGTACGCAGCATCTTCCACCAGAGCTTGGCTAAATCAGGTGCCCATGCTCACTGTGTGTGAAACTCCAGTTATGCCAGAAATTTCCTGGTATTACTAACCCCAGGAGGATGAAGAAGGCAAATCATTGATATTACTCATCATATTGCAGTAAATTTTACATGTGCCAAGCACAATTGCCATTCCATCCTTCTGGCAGGTGACAAACACACCTGCCCTCCAGCAGTTCATAGTCCAAATGCACAAAACCTACAATTTCATAGAATCATGGAATGGTTTGGGTTGGAAGGGATCTTAAACATCATCTAATTCCAAGCACCCTGTCATGGGCAGGGAGATCTCCCACTAGGTAAGGTTCCTCAAAGCCCCATCCAACCTGAAGATGAACACTTCCAGGGATGGGGCACCCACAAATTCCCTGGTATTATCTTCCAGTGTCTCACCACCTCCACCCTTCTTCAGCGAAGAATTTCTTTCTAATATCTAATCTCAATCCATCCTCTTTCATTTCGATCTGCAGAGAGACTGCAAAAGAAGATGTGGTAGGAATTGCTCTTCCAGTTGACAAAAACCAGTGTTTTAACCACAAAATCATCTTTTCTGTGCTTCTCCCAGTCTCCTAGAATCTAGCACAATTACACAGAGTCGGTGTGGCTGATTTATTCCTGTGAAGCCCTCATAAGGACAACGCCGGCTGTATTTAAGGCCAACTGAATGACCTCAGAGAAACTCTGCTAAATATCCCATCGTTTTATTTTGTCCTGGTTAAGTACAGTAAACATCTTGACTGGCATTATAAAGGGAATAGTGAGTATTAACTACTGGGATGAACACCTAAAATAGCTGCCTGTTGTTTGAAATTACCATGGATTTCAGTTCTGGTGTAGCTTGGACTTTACTGAAGCAGGATCCCCTGTTCCTCCAAGTCATTCTGTTACTGTTCATGAGACCTCCACGGGGCAGAAAACTTATCACAAGAATCTGTTAATTAGGACAATCTGTGAGCAGCATCTCTCCAGGGATGGTGATCTCCTCGTGTCAGAGCAGTGGAGCTCCCCAGCAGGAGATAAGAGGAATTAGCTGCCTGGCCAAGGGTGAAACCAGCCCTGTAACGTGTGCAGATATTTCCAAATTTCCTCAGCCTGGCTAAATTTCTGGGATGTGAGCCTGCTGCTCTGGGGTTTGAGGAGATCAGGAAGACCTGTGGGTTGCAGGTAATACAGCTCATTTTGGCAAAGTGTCCCCAGCCTCAAAATTTTCAGGGAAGTCATCTCAAAGTGCATGAAGTATGATTGGTTCAAGATCCGGCTTGGAACACGTGTTGCTGTCCTAGGAGACGTCTTTGAGATTTAGGGAAAAAAAAGAAATTTTTTTTTTAAATCCTGCCTTGCCTTTGGAAAACTATCAAACCCTCAAATATCTTCCTGGATTGACTTCTTAAAATAGGATGGGTTGAGTTATGTGAACCGTTTCCTTCCAGCTATCACAGAAGGAGCTGGAAATGCCTTTCCCAGTATCACTCAGCAAACTTGTAGCTTCTGACTTCTTCCAGAAGAAGAATATTGGAGGTCCTGGAATCTAGGGTCATGTTCAGGAGGCCACATTTCTTCTCTGGATGAGGGAAGGCAGGCTGAGGGAAACTGCAGACAAGTCTTTAGCCTGATAGCAGTTCCCACCTGGAAGATGTGGGATTTGTGTCAGGAAAATAGTTGGGCAACAGTTATTTAACAACAAATGGTTCCGGTGAAAGATTGCACCAACCTTATAAACTCTGCGAGTGAATTTGTGGGTTCCTTCCCTCCCTTCCGTGGAATTCACTCCATGCAATGCTTTAGCAGTCGATTTCTCGTGGTCTGCATTTACACATATTTTTGTTCATAAACATACATTTCATGATGCCTTTGAAATAATTTCCTGCCCATATTTGAAACTCCGCATCATCCTAGGGCAGCGGTGAAAAATAATTGAAACCATTAAGATCGTCTTTTCTTTCAAAGCAAGAAAAAAAAAAAAATAAAATTCATTGCTGGAATGTGTCTTTTTCGAATTACCCAGTCCCTGGGATGTCTCCACCACTGGTGTGTTTTAATGCTCTAACAAAATTACAACCCATTGAGGTTTTCCAATGAGTTGTAATATTACATTTCTGACCGTGTGGGGCCATGGAGACCCGGCAACGCTCGACTTGCAGGCTTCAGATCCGAGCGGAGAGTTGCATTCACGGGCTGCTTTCGGACATCAATTATGCTCTGATGTTTCCCTTAGAATTGCAATTGGATCTGGGACTCTTTCTCTCCAGTTTTCATCTTACCCAAGTGTAGCAATTATAACCCCTTGCTGTTCCTGATTTAGGATGTAAAAGGTGCCTTCAAGTTGACACTAGATAGAGGGCTGCATGAGGGTACTGAATACATTTTGGCTGAGTTGGGTGATTTCTCTTCCCTTTTTAAGTAATTTTATGAATCATTTACCCAAGTCTGCATGAGATTTCACGAAATGACAGAATGGTGGGGGTTGGAAGGGACCTCTTGAGGTCATCTAGTGCCACCTGCTCCAGCAGGGTCACCCAGAGCAAGGGGCCCAGCAGCGCAGGGTCCAGGCACCTTTGGAATCTCTCCGGAGAAGGACACTCCACAAGCTCTCTGGGCAGCCTGGGCCAGGCTCCTACCAGCACCCTATCAGCAAAGAAGTTGCTCCTCCTTCTCCAAGGGAACCTCCTGGCTTCCAGTTGGTGCCCGGTGCCCCTTGTCCTGGTGCTGGGCACCGCTGAGCAGAGTCTGGCCCCAGCCTCTTGACTCTCACCCTGTAGATATTGATAAACATTGATCAGATCCCCTTTCAGTCTTCTCCAGGCTATAGAGCCCCAGGTCTCTCAGCCTTTCTTTGGCCCAGAGATGCTTCAGTCCCCTCATCATCTTTGCAGCCTCCACTGGACTCTTTCCAGTAGTTCCTTGTCTCCTTTGACCTGGGGAGGCCAGAACTGGACACAATTTAACATGTTTATGTCAATATTTTCTGTGGGTGGAACTGGTGTGATTAAAGATGGGATTTTAAAAATGAAACTAATAGTCCAGGCTGATGGCAGATGTGCACATTCCCAAACATCATATTGTAATTACTAACTATATTCTGCTGAAGGGGGTGAATTCACCTGTACTGGCATAGAATACATTTATACTGGGGTAAATTGCACGTTTTAGGAAGAGTTGTGTACAAGCATAGAATCATAGAATGGTTTAGGTTAGAAGGGACCTCCGAAGGTCATCTAGTCCAACCCCCCTGCAGGGAGCAGGGACATCCTCACCTAGAGCAGGTTGCTCAGAGCCNTTTCTATCATTCCTCACTACTCTGATGAAAAGTAGTGGTGAAATAGGATTGCAAAGTTAAAGATGCCAAGCGTGACACTGGCTAGCATCTTGAGTAAGCCCACATATGGGATACGACACAAATCTTGAACATGGCATCACTGGAAACTCTGGGAATCTCCATTTCAGACCCATCTCTTGGGCAACGCTTTGGAAAGGAGCACGTGTCCCCATTGACGTGCATTTCTAGGATCTCTACCTGCTTTCTGTCCATGGTGAGAGACTTGGTGGTCATTCCACACTGAATCCCTGTCCTCCAGCCATGCCAAAAATTCCTACACTCAGCTGTGTAAGTAAGTGAACTCTTCCCTACAGCTCACTCCTGGCGCTGTGGGTCGGTTTAATTGCAGATGCTTCCGCTCCTTGTGAGCACGGATCCTAATTAGGTGTAAGTGGCAAAGAAAGCAAGCGTAAGAGCTGCGGCGAGCTGCTGCTTGAGAAATATAGCCTGGAATAAAAGAAATTGGGGTCATCACCTGCCTGTGCTGCTTTAATGCTGGTTGTTGATTAGCTTGTGTTTACCTGAGTGGCTACAGCTCCTGCCTCCATGGGAGGCGTGCAGCTCTTCATCAACGGCAGGTAACAACAAGTGGCAGGCAGTGGGCATCTCCTGATATTATTTATTGATTCACAGGTTTGAATTGTCCGGAGGAGCTGCAGGACTCTCGGTATTGGGAGAAATATTGATGATTATAAGAAGCTCCCATGTTACTACAAGCTTACAGGGGAAACTGAGGCATGGCCAGGGTGAAGCAGTACTGAGAACAGAGCCTTAATCGAGCAGCTGGATGCTTTGTTCCCAGAGCTGATGGCGGAGATGGTTTTGATGCTCAGCTCGATCTAATTCCTTCATAGGACAGGGTAACGCAGAAATATCTTTTACCTCCTGCAGTCATATAATGCAGTGGGCACCTTGGAATTGTGTCCTGCTTCATTTTTGCAGAATCTGCTCATGAACTTGCTTCTCCCTCAATACTGCTGCTGCTGCACTGGAGTAAGACACAAGATTATGTCCAGGCTTTTTTGGCAGGTTGCTTCAGAAGACCATGGCTGTAGAATGGCACGTGAGTAAAAATTACCCTTGGTGACTCAAGCAGGACTTCTTCACTCTCTTCACTTGTGTTGTGAGGAAAGAGAAGCTCCTTTTCTCCAAGTGCATAATCCAAGACACGGCATTGCAGGATATGGTTTGGTGACATGCTTTGGTTCCCCCCTAGCAAAGAAGAAACCAGTCGAATTGTTACACTGCTTGAAAGCAAGGCTGTGGAAATCCTTACTAAGAACACTGGAAATGCAAGAAGTTTGTGATGGGTCAGGGACAAGCTAGAACATGACAGGATGGATAAGTAGACAACTACACAGGTAAATGACTGATTGAATGGCTGGACTTGGAGGGCAGCGGTTAAGCGGTTGCACTTTGCCTGGAGGCTGGTGACCAGCAGAGTACCAGGGATCCATCCTGTTTAACATCTTTATCAATGAGCTGGAGGAGGTAGAGTCCACCAAGCCACGGGGAGACAGGAGCTATGCCTACCTACACCATGGAGTGAGCCCTGGTGCAGAAAGTCCTCAACTGGAATGTCTTCCAGCAGAGAAACTTGGGTTGGAAAGGATCTCTGAAGGCTTCTAACCCCTGTTCAAAGCAGGGACAACTCCAAAGTTAGATCAGGTTGCTCAGGACCTTGTTCAGTCAAGTGTTGAAAAGATGGATGCTCAAATAAGCTCTGGGCACCTGCCCCATGCTCAGTCACGCTGTGAAGATTTTTATCCTTACACACATCTGGATATTTCCTTGTTGCGATTTGTAACTGTTGCCTGTTGTCCTTTCACTGTGGATCTGTGAGAAGAGATTGGCTTTGTTTTCCCTGCACCCTCCCTTTGGGTAGAAGGAAGCAGAAACTAGATCTAGGACTTGGCTTCTCTTCTTATGGCAGAAGAAATGCAGCTCTTCAGCTCTACTAGTATGTGGTGTGCTCCAGCCCTCTGCAATTTTGGTAGCCCTCCGTTAGACTTGCTCCATTGATTTGATATTTCTATTGCACTGGGGGATTCAAAGCTGGGTGCAGCGCTCCAGATGTTGTCTCAGAGTGCTCAGTAGAGGGTATAACCACTTTTCTTGATCAGCTGGCAATGCTCTTGCTACTAGAGCCCAGAACATTCTTAGCCTTCAACAGCTGAAGGCCACACAGATCATGTAAGTTCAGCTTGCCATCCATAAGAAGCCAGATCTTTTTTCTGCAGATCCCCCAGCCAGTCAGTTCCCAGCATGTCATAGTCATGGTACAGAGTTGCCCCAAATTTAGGATTTTGCATTTGTCTCTGTTCAACTTCATAAGCTTCCTGTAGGCCCATTCCTCCAGCCTGTCAAGGTCCCTCTAAATTACAGCCTTGTCCTTCAGTTTGTCCCACCGATTTGATGTCATCTGCAGACTTGCTAGGTTGCTTTCTGTCCTGTTGTCCAGGCCAGTCAATGATGGACACAGCATTGACCTTTGAGGAGTGCTGTATGTACCTAGCCACCAGTTAGTTAGTCTTAATCATTGAGCCCAAAGACTCAGCTGGTTCTTCAGCCACTTTCAGGTAGTTCACCAAACCCCTCTACATCTGCCCTCTTTCTCTGTGGAGAGGTTTTAGGAATGCCCAGTAAAGACCCTACTAAAGCAAGGAAGGTCAAGGAAGCTTTTCCCTTGTCCCCAGAACCAGTCAACCCATCACAGAAAGCATCAAAGAGTTAGTCAGGCATGGCTTGTCCATGGTAAATCTGTGCTAAATATTCCCACCCACTCCCTTGTCCTATGACTGGAGAAAGAGCTTCCTACTGTAGCCAGCCTGGAGCTGCTCAAGCTGTGGAATTTATCATTTGCAGTCCATTGCCATCAAAAGACAGAAGGTCGTGGAAGAAAGAACCAACGCAGCTGTTAACAGTTACTCCATTTAGGACTTCTTGGTGGTGTAGATGTGACTCAGGAGACACCTGCGGCAGAGCTGGGGTGTGAACCAACTTCTGCAGGCCTTCGTTCAACAGGTACCATTGGGCAGTGACTTGCACTGATCATGACTTTCACCGAAGGCAACAAGCCTCCAGGCAGATGAGAGTCTGCCTGAGAAGAGCAGCTTGCAAGAGGAAAGCTTTGATGAGAAACAGAGAACGAGCCAAGCTAACAAAGAATTAATTGCTACTAGCACCAAAAAAAACAAACAACCCACCAAACAACCAAACAAATTAGAAAAAGTCTGTTGGTTCCTGTAGCTGAGGTTTGTTCACTGCCACAAGTTCAAGAGAAGAATGATTGTTGCATAAGGACATAGACGTTGTGTGGGTTTCTATCTGTGTAATAGTCAAAACTCTAAAAAATTTATTGATTTTATAATTAAGGAACTCTGCAATACAGAGAGTTAAAAGCCAGGCAAACATGAGCGCGGAGACCACATCAAGATAAACAAACATTTAGATTTAACGCAGCGTAAGTGCAATAATCACCCGTAAATGGAGTAATCACCAACTGTTTAATATAGATCAGTAGCAAACAAAAGAAGAGATGGAATGGAAATTATTATTTGTTCTCGAGGAGCTGCAGAGGCCACAACCCAGATCCCAGCTCTCTTCAGCCAGGCAGCACCCACATACGTAATGAGAACCAGCCCTTCGTGCAAACAGCTCCAAAACTAAGTCCAGACTTGAGAAGAGAAGTAATGGAAGTAGAGATGTGCTCATATTCTGAGGTCACCAGCCTGCCAGGGCAAAGATGAGTCCTCCTGATGCCCGGATCCATCTCCACCACGCAGCATCCTAACGAGATTGAACTGGCAGATGGTTTCATTTCAGGCATATAATAAAATTGTCAAGAAAAAATAATGTAATTTCTTCCTGGGCTGTTTTGGCAATGGCAGAAGGACTTTTTCAGCCTGTGGCTGTGGGACACCTGAGGTCACGGACCATCCAGCTGCAGGGACACCAGTGTGTGAGGAGGGACTCTCCATCTTTCCTTCAATGCTTTTCTGCTCGTTAGAAATCAGAAAATGTTCACTGGGCAGGAACAGTGACTCAGATGTCCCAACATGAAGCTCACAGAGTCATTTTATTTCTGCTACATCAGTCACAGGGGAGGGTTCGTCTCGTGTAACTGGAGATGTTTGTATATAAGACACTCACCTCAGAGCCTCCTTTGATGTTCAATAGAAAAAAAATAGTCCTTTTTAGCCTCGTAGAGAATATTAGAATCGTAGAATTATTGAATCCTTTAGACTGGAAAGGACCTTTAAGATCATAAACTCCAAGAGTTGCCCCAGCACTTTCAGGTCACCACTGACTCCTGTCCCTCAGCACCACACCTCCACGGCTTGGAAACCCCTTCAGGGATCACGGGGACTCCAGCCCTGCCCTGGGCAGCCTGGCCCAAGCCTGCACAACCCTTTCAGGAAAGAAATTGTTCCTCAGCTCCAACCTAAGCCTCCCTTGGGGCAACTGGAGGCTGGTTGCTCTTTCACTTGTTCCTTCGGAGAAGAGACCAACACCGCTTGTCTCCAACCTCCTGAATTTCAGGGAGCTGTCAAGAGGGAGAAGGTCTACCCTGAGCTTCCTTTTCTCCTGGTTCAACAATCTCAATTCCCTCAGCCACTCCTCAACAGACTTGTACTCTAGATCCTTCCACAGCTTCATTGCCCTTCTCTGGCCATTCTCCAGCCCCTCAATGTGAAGGGCCCAAACCAGAACCCAATATTTGAAGTGCAGCCTCCCCAGTGCCGAGTTCAGGGGGACAATCCCCGCCCTAATCCTGCTGGCCACACCGGTACTGATCCAAGCCAGGGTGCTGGTGGCCTTCTTGGCCACGATTCAGACATTTTATTGGGGCATGACTGACCCAATGTTGGCTGAGGGATATCTGCAGCAGGGTGCTGCCTCAGCTGGGTGCCAGGAACGACCATCCTGTAGATGTCCCAAACTGAAGCTCCCTCTCTTCCCAGCCGCAGCAGGGATTTGGAGAGTGCTCTCCCACCTGCCAGGAACACAGCATTAGGGGCCACAGGAGGGATGGGGAGTAGAACAGACTTGGCCTCAGTCACCATCTTCCTCATTTGGCCCTTCTTTCTGCTGCATGGCACATTTTCTCTGCAAGATGCTGCCTGTTGCATCTTTAGCGTGATCCTCTGATGAATCTTTCATGGTTTCTCAAGCTCCTTGAAAATAAGGAGGGTTAATTCATCACTTTCAAATACCACAGGACCTTAAAGCCATAAGAAAAAAACATATTTGATTTCTCCTATTGCCCACCCTCTCTGCCTCTGCTCTAGAGAGCGCCGACATCCCAGGACGTGCCGAATACATCGAGTTTCATGTCTAATTCCCCCAACCATAGATAGATTTTTCAGAAATGAGGACAACTCCTGTAGCTTTTTAATTAAATGTTAAAAGCCCTTGATTAAAGAGCCATAAATCACTGTGAGGCATTTAAATTTCTATAATGTCTTCTGGCTTGGCATGTACCATTTGCAATCCCGTGCTCATTTGGCTGAAGTGGTCAGAGACAGGTACCGCCAAATATTGGCCATCAAATGCTGCTCCCCTACGAAGTAAAGGATAATAGGGAGGGAGCAAAAGCAACACTTCAATCAGACTAATAAAAATGTACAAGCACAACGTACAGGGAGGACAACCCCTGGGGATTGGAGCTTGTGTCCTGAAGGAAATTGTATTTCTTTAGATGTCCTGGTAGAGCAAGTGTAGAGTAGCATGGGGGAAGCTGCAGGCAGATTAAAATATAATTTTAGCCATGTGGGTTTATCCCAGTCTCTTCTGTGACTCCCATGGTGGGTAAAGGCAGTGCTGTGATATCTGAGGGGCTGGTGATGCTGCCTGCAGTCCTGCGCGGTCCAAACCTGCTGCTCTAGAGAACATCCTCATCAAATTCACTCTCCTGTGATGCAGGAGCTTTGGTACTGAAGTGCTTCCAGTCTCAGCAAGCACTGCTGACCCTGGGCTGGAGCAAAGCAGGGGTGAAGAGCATCCAGAGCAAGCCCAGATTCAATGAGGAAGGCACCTGAGGCTCCCCATAGCTTTGCCTCTTCCAGCTAAGGCCCATCTGATGCTCTTTAACCTTTCCTGCTGATGTAACCTGCCGTGAGTCTATTCCTGATGTTCTGGGATGCAGCTGGGAGGTGGCCAAACATGCACTTTCCAGTTGGAAAAGGGTAGGTTCAAGGTGGAAGAGGGTAGGTTTAGACT